>DWJN01000487.1:0-23721 GCA_018248895.1 Carystus phorcus
CGCACAGCCCAAACCACTGGATGGATCGGGCTGAAATTTGGCATGCAGGTAGATATTATGACGTAGACATCCGCTAAAAAAGGATTTTGATCAATTCTACCCCTAAAGGGATAAAATAGGGGATGCAAGTTTATGATTTTCGACTGATTGAACTGAACGCACAGCCCAAACCACTGGATGGATCGGGCTGAAATTTGGCATGCAGGTTGATGTTATAACGTAGGCATCCGCTTTTGATCAATTCACCCCCAAGGGGATAAAATAGGGGATGAAAGTTTGTGATTTCGAGTTAAGAATATTGTGTACAAAGAAGTTTTGTAATTTTTCACACACGCTAAACAAAAGAAAAGCCGCGAAAACTATACCTAATGAATATTAATACTTCTTAACGCGAGCGAAGCCGCGGGCAAAAGCTAGTTATTGTAATAATTTTATTTGCAGATACAGACAAATAGCCCCGCTGACGTTCGACCCGACCGTGGACGATGATACTTTGCAGATGGAGCCGGTGCTTCTTAAGGACGCTCCATCTACATCTAAGCAGGTGAAGTTCCAAAACAAATGTTGGTCTCCTAAGAAGCTATGTTATTTTTACTACATAGTATGCATACAGAAGGCCGTGTAACGGAACCTTAGTAAAAGGATCCCGTTGGTGCGGTATTCTGAATAGGAAATATAAATAAGACTAGCCAGTTAGGTTCTTTGTATACTATACTAAATAACGCTTTTATTTTTTTCGACTTATCCCACCATTAATTATTATATATTGGTTTAATACAATCATGACAATACAATATGATGATTACAGCATCATTGCGTAAAATTGGCAATCACGTTTTATTTGTTGAATATAACTAAAAACCATTCCTAGGATTTAAAATCGTAGGGTGGAGATCGTGTTTATGAATATTTTTTTTTAGAATTACATCCTTATTTTGATTTAGTCTAATTAATTGAACAATTCCAGAGCAATCAGATGGTCGAAACGTCGAATACAAGCAGTAGCGGACAGCGGGTGGCGGTGCTGTTTGATTCGACGCTGGCCGCTTACCTCATGATGGGGAATCTATCACCAGTGAGATTACACCGTTTATTTTTAAAATCTCAACACACACTAACACATCCTTCCAATTTTATTATATAATTGTTTTAGGAATATTATTGTTTAATTTAATAACTTTTATAATGTAATTTTACCATGCATGCTAATAAAATTTAATTACGAATTATGTTGCATGCTCCGTTTGTGTTATACAAGTATAAAGTGCTTTATGTTTTATTAAAAAATATTAATATATTCTGATACACATTAAACAACTATAGCTTGTAATATGCATACATAATAATAGACGCATTATTTTAATTTCAGGACCTAAAGAGCCACGCTGTAACTTTGTTTGAAGTTGGTAAACTGTGTGACGAAAGTTTGGACAGCCTACTGATGGAGTTAGACAAGGTAAGACATCACTTAGTTTCATCTAGTCTCACTCACTCTTTGTCTTTAAAAAGTCTGAAAGAAAAGAAATCTGAAAGGACCATATAATATTTACAGATCATTGTACAAAAGATAACTAGAAGAATTTTGGCCTCTAAGTCTTTGAAGCATAAAACAATTCAAAAAGATCTTCATCTTTATGTTTTTTTTATAGCCTGAATAGCTGAGGGGCCATCTGATGGTATGTGGTAACCGTCGTCTATAGTAACTGGGGCAGTGACAATACAATCCTGGTCAATAAGGAGAGTTCTTTTTATGTCTTTTTAAGAACTCCATATTAAAGTGCTGCTAGCCCATAAGGAAGTGCATTCCACATTTGCACGTATGAAACAAAAAGGATTGTGGGAATCACAACAAATTAAGTTAATCATTTAGTACTCAGATATTGTTAATTTGTAACTTATTTGTACCATTAATTTAATCTTCAGGTATTATTAAATTAACGTATTTCTGCCATTAATAAAACATCATTGAAAGCTATCTACCTAATCAGGCTTCATTATGTATTCATCATATTATTTTATGTCGATAATTTTATTGTTGCAATTTATGGTAGGTGGTAGCTGACCCTGAAATCGAGGGCGAAGCGCGGCGGTACCTAGCGGCGGCGGCGTGCCTGCGTATAGCGCTGCGACTGTTACGGCCGCGTTTACGTCCGCTAGACCTGTTGCGCTGTGAAGCGCTGCACGCGCTAGATGCGCCGGCGCGAGCCCGCCTACTTTCTACCAAATACAGGTATCGTAAATACAATGCACTACCATGCGGAAGTTTCGACGTACTTGCTTTCAATTGCTCTTCTTGTTTTGCAATTTTTGCTACTCTAATGATCGGCTCGTTGCGAACAGTATTTCTGTAATGCGTATCATAATTTTTCCATTGAGATTTGAACTAGTGTTATCGTGAACATATTTCAAGAAGAGTTATTAGAAAGCCATTACGAACTGAGAGCGTTCACTAAACTTCGTCGGCACTTACCATTAGATGAAATTGAGGTCAGACATTAAGTGAAATGAAGTAAAGAAGATGTTATAAGAACTTATTTTTTTTTATACGTGATGGACGACGTAGAAGCAAACGGGCCACCTGATGGTAAGTGGTCACCGTTGCCTACGGACACCAGCAACACCAGAGGAGTCACCAATGCAACGCCGGCCCTGAAGGAGAACTCTTTTTACACCATTTTTGAAGAACCCCATGTCACTGCTGTAACGATAAATTTAATGATTTTCTTAGCCTACATAAAAGTTAGAAACTCCTACACATTACACCATCAAATCGACACAATAAGATAATGATTGTATAAGTGTTGTTTATATGACAGGATGGCGATATCGACGGCGCCGCTGTCCCGGGAGGCGCGCGCGGGCGCGGCGGCGGGCGCGCTGCCGCACGTGGGGCCCGCGCCGCCCGAGGCCGCCTCGCCCTGGATGCGTCTCTACCTTTATCACATCGCCGGCTACGGACCGCCCGCCTTGTTACTCACTAAAGGTTCACTTAGATTCATACCTCATCTAGATGTCGTGGCGACATCGTCGACTACTCTCAATTGTTTCGTATGATGCATAAATTTTATCGAGTCTTGGCGACATACCTTCCAATTCAACTCAACTCAAATCATTTATTTCACATAGGTATTTATAAATACACCTATGAAACGTCAAATATTTACTAACTAATATTTTCGATACATAGCTTGGAATATAGGTACATAATATGTAGCAGAAGCAGCCATTGTTATATTCGTCATACGACCACTTCATGCATATCACTCTATCGCACCTATTCCATTAATGACCTTCGGTAATTTACCAGTCGAGTAGTAGGCGTACGCATAGATCATAGCGAAAAATACCGAGAGTCATTGTACGCATATACATATATTTTTTATCAACCATAACCCGTGACTCACATTTGAGATTGGAACAACATATTCACACTTAATTTAATTAAATAAAGTCATTCCTTTATCAATCTTATCGCATCATGCGAGCCAAATCAATTACTATGTTTGTTATTAGATGGTCGTAATGCCCTTATATTTATTTTTTATATATTTTTACATATAATTTTTTAAACATTTCTACCGTATTCTCAAAAGTCGACAAAAATGTGAGGATTAGATTTAAACATGGAAATTTGTTTTGCGACTGAGTTTCAACCACCAATTAATAGTTTTCGATCAAAAAGTGGTAATTGATCGGTTAATTAATTAATTGTACTGTGAGTGGATGTTTTCCGTGGACAACTCATGATCTATCTGGATAATTTTGGGTTTAGAAGAAGAGTGCGAGCGATAGATCGATTGCAGGCACAGTGCTTCGGGGCGTACCGCGGCCGCTGCTCGGGTTCTCTCAGCTGTCGGTGGTGTGGTGGGGCGCGGAGGGCGAGGCGGCGGCGTTGCCGGCGGCGGGCGCGCTGGCGGCGGCCAACCACGCGCTGCGCCGCCAGCCCGTGCTGCTGCACGCGGCCGCGGTGCGCGCGCCCTGCCCCCGCACCGCGCACCTCGCCTTCCCCCCGCCGCCGCAACAACACGCCGACGGTACTAACATATATATGTACCAGACATTAATAAATTGAGAGGTCGACTTGCATGTATATATTTTTAATGCATAATAGGCGTTAGGATTGTTTAATTCATAGCGAGCTGAAAACTCAAAGCAAATTAATACATTCACATAAAAAAGCGTTTAAAAATGTACATTTTCGATTTGTTAAGTTATTCACGCCTAGTACGGATATATTCACCCAATGTTCTTATTTTTTTCTACCAAACGACGCCGCAAAGTTATTATTTTATGGGTGTACAAATAGTTTATCTTCATATATATTATTCACATCTAGTGCTAAAATATATGTGGTACATTTTATTACTAGTAAAATAGTATAACTATACCTGTACTACTTCACTGACATTGTGAATCCGTCCCGGCTTCGCACGGGTGCAATGCTGATTCTAAATACACTACAGATAAACTGAACGTATTATACATATAAATCTTCCTATTCAATCACTCTATCTATAAAAAAATACCGCATCAAAATCCATTGCGTAGTTTTAAAGATTTAAGCATACATAGGGATATAGGGACAGAGAAAGCGACTTTGTTTTATACTATGTAGTGATAAAAAAAATCTGTTCTTGGTCTGTTTCAATCCTAATGTAGGTATGTGAGGAAATGTTAATTTGTGTGTGTACAGAATGGCAGTCGCTGTGGCGGAAGCACGCCGGGCTGCGGCGGCTGCTGCGGCGGCTGCGGCTGGCGCGCTCGGCTGGCTACGTGACGCTCGTCGACATCGGCGTGCCCGACCTCGGCTGCGCGCACCCGCCCGCCGCCGTGCAGCTCGGTCAGATAACGATAATTACTATGTCAATTAACAAAATTAAAACAGACTTTTGAATCGGGTTAAAAATATAATTTATTATAGATCTATAGTGTCCGACTTAAACTGTCCCCAAAAAAGTCTTAAACAAACGTATTCTTAAGTATTAAAAAAATTGTATATTTATCGCTATTTGTCGTTTTAAAAATAATATACAGATTTAAAAACATACCAGTGATTTTTTGCAAGTATTTTGTGTACGTTGATATTAATACTGTATATAAATAGAATAATCAAAAAATATTAGCGAAATTTTTCTTTGTTTCATCAGTCCCTCCTAGAAAGAAGAAAGACATATGCGGCATGGCGAAACCTGTCAGCGAGGTGTCGCTGTCGTCGAGTGAATCAGTCGAGAGAACGACGGAGTATAACAAAACTATATCAAGGCTACAGTCGCCGATAGAGTCGCACTTCGCCGTCACGCCTACCACGGAGAGCAAGACGAGCTCACCCGCGAACGGGTTTACCAGCGCCGAGGGGGGCAAGCTGCTCTGCGAGGAGTTGGACAGCTTGAACATCGACCAATACAGGAGCAAGGAGTCCATATCGGGCAGCGACGACTTCGTCCCGATACATTCGACGTCAATCAGCATCGAGGATTTAAAAGATAAGCAGTGCACAGACAAGTCGTCGAGTAAGGAATCCATCCTGGATGATATTGTTCGCGTGCACATGCCCAGCATGGAGAGCCTGAAGTATGAGCCGAAGAGCGCTGCGAGCGATGACTTGGAGAATCAGTTGAACGAACTGCTGAGTCCCGCGGAGGAGTCCATATCGATGTTCACTCAGTTGTCGGACAAGTTGACGGAGATCACGGCAGAGGGCGACAGCGGGGTCGACACCGCGCACAACTTCTCCGATGAAGAAACATGTAAGCCTGAGGTGAGTACACTGTCTAGGTAAGAAGCATAAAATAATCTAAGTATCAAGAAAACTTGATTAAAAATCCATTACTGATTTAGTATAGTTAATAGTATCATGCGTTACTTTGCGGAAATCCATTGTTATCAAAAACGTGATAGTATATAATAATATGTGGGTATATACATATACTTATTGTAACTGCATGTTTTCTTTGTGGGAAGGAGGGAGTTTCTACGTATGTCTAAGAGTATATACCATCATACTGAGAAATGAATACCAAATCGTCTAAAAACGCATTTAATTTATGAGCCAATTTAAAAATTAGTGCTGTTACATATTTATTACTAAATGTGACGGTAGCTGTGATCCTACTTGTTTTTGTTTTCAGAAATGGACGATATTGGATCTTCAGTTTGGCATTCCATTGTTTGATGAAGCGCTCTGTGAGCAAGTGTGTAGGAGTATAGTAGACCGAGTGGCAATACCAGATCTGTAAGTGTTTGTGTATATATTAAAAAATAGCAAATTATGTTAATCAGTATTATCAGTCTAAGCTGAAATCAATCTACATATATTTTTATATTTTCCTTATGGTTATTCTGTTTTTTTTTTATATACCAATCAGACTGCAAGCAATGTGAAGTTTCATTAAGCCGCTCACATAAGTTGAATTACCTTGAAATAGCTGTAAAATTGTTAAAATTTTGTAATATTTGCTTATCGAAAGCTAGCATGCATCACAAAAACCGATCTATCTCTCTTGCACGTGGTCAAGCTTATGAGTGTGATGTTTGATTACGAAATATAGCACGATGTTTTTATTTGAACTCATTCATTACCAGTCAATGTTAATCGTAAAAGAAGCTTCTTAATTCCAACTATTTGTATTGAACTATTTTGAAACATGTATAATACAATAGATTCGTTTTTTTTTAATAATTATAAGTTAATGCTTGACTACAATCACTCCTGATGGTAAGTGGTGATGTAGTCTTGCACATTGTGTGATAAAGTGCATTACTTTAGTAGATGCATATTTACTAAGTATTTACATAATTATATTATGTCTTATCTATATTATGATTTTTACAGACTGGAGAAGGTGAAAGAAGATAATGAATTCATCAGATCGGACGTATTGAAGTTTGTGTCCCAATGTCAGGTGAATGTTTTAATGTATATTTTGATTTTATCTTTTAATACTGGTCCGCACTGTAACATATCAATGTATTGAGTAAAAGTATTATTATTGGCGGCTGTCATAAGGCACACATGATGGCAATGGATTTCATTATTGTAATTAACCTTCATCAATATAATAGATATTTGTAATTTAGGGTTATACTTATGAATTACTGGTTTAAATGAAAGCGGGAAACTTTCTTGTTATGAGTGCAGTGTGTAATTTCTTCAAAATCATGGTTTATATTTAAAAAGAGAGTAACTACTATCTAGTCATAATAAAGCAAGTCATTGGTATAGCTTGAAATCAAGCTGGGTGGAGCCGAATACAGTGTGTTATCTTTTGCCTTGCCTTACCTGGTCATCCGTAGTACGTTAGGATTAGAGTCTCTTACTCAACAAACCTCTCATAATCCTTGTTGTCGATAAATTGATAAAAAAATCATAATTTTGTCTGCAGTATTATCCGGGTGAAGACATGGGTATCGTGAAACGTGGTACGTTAGTTCCTTTGCCTCGGAAAAACCTCGTGTTCGAGAACGGTCGCATCAGCGAGTGGAACGGGAAGTGATGCTGTCTCGCTCGCACATTACATTAGTAGTACCGAAGTAATTCCCTTTGTGTGTCCATACATTTGAGCTTTATTAAGGAGTAATGTTGAACTGTAGAAGTTAATAAACTGTAGTAGAAGGAGAAAGAAGATAAGTGATTGTTACGGATGTTATATAACACTGATCCATGCAGCTACAAAACGAGTTAATCATTCGTCTAATTAAACCCATTTGGTCGTACTATGGATAAAGTGTCACATAATTTGTATTATTTATGTGACACTTTAATTAATGTATTATTGTGCAGATACACCAATTAAAAGTTATAAAAATCTACCTAACAAGAAATCATAGCCTTTTGTATTAAACCAATGTGTAGTGAATAATGAAAAAAAAAATTGTCACAGTTTTTTTTATCTGCATATAATAATCATTAAAATAATTTTATCTATATAGTTAGTTATGTTGTTATAACTTAAATGTAATAAAGTCGAAGTCGTAGAGTTGTAAAATCACGTAATCCACAAAATATCATTTGAAACAGCCAATGTGCAAATATAAGTAAAAAGTAAATTGCAGATACATACATCAAAAGAGTCACTATAGGGTCATGAAAAACTATAAATTGAAAGTATCTTGACATTACGCATGTATGAAATCGTGCGTTCTCATATTTATTACAGGATAGTAGTGTTTGGCTCAACAATCTTGTTAGACAGATTTTATCTACCTTTTTATATTGGTGTAAATTTTCATTTTAATATACAAAGCATGCGTCATTTTAGATTTACTGTAGAAACGCTCATACAAAAGTGAATGTTAGATTTAGATCAAGAATAAATATAAGTATTGGTACCCACTGCCACAGAGATGCAACACTAATCGACAGCTGTCGATGGTGGTATCTTGACCACAGTAGTAGTTAAAGGCAGGTACAACATGATTACGAGTATAACGTGCCCATACAATTTTAAGCAGACATTCACGTATACCTTCTAATTAAAACTGCAATACAGTTATTCTGATTACTTGAGATATATAATATTGTATAAAAAAAATGTCTTGTGTTAACTCTTAAGTAGAAGTTTTAGTTAATTAATATTGATTATGACTATGTATATTATTAAAAAAAATCTTATTTGTGTATTATATTGATATATATTATTTGTGTATTACAATAAGAAGCCCTAGTTATTTCAACTTTAACATGTACTAACGATTTTTTCCCATATTCTAAAACTTGTATGTACCCGTTATAGTTAAAAATCATAGTCCTCTCATTATGTTTATTTTGTTAACTCCTTCGAAAAGAATATATATCTATTTCACTAATAGATTTAAGGTAAGTTTTTAGAGCTGTTCATTTGGGTGTAAATATTATTGAACGAAAGTTCATAGAATAATGTATTAGCCAATAGCGCCTACATAAATATATTTTACTGAAAAATATAGGATGTTCACTGTAAAGTAAAATAATGAAAAAAAAAGTTACTAGTTAGATATATTTTAGTGGCATAAAGATTGTAAAAAATAATAGTATCTTATTAGTGTACTTTACGTTTTAATAAAATAACTTTTTCAACGTAGTTTTTCACAACACGTCCAGAAGCAAACTACGTCCAGGTTTACATCTTAGCGCGGTGTAACCGCGTAATAAATACCGGTTATTTTTGCAAATGTCAAACAAAAACCGATTTTAATTACCATCCAAGTTACATGGTTAATTATATAGTTATATTTTTATAAAATCTCTCGTATGTTATCCAAATTTTAATTTTAATTACTTTATTTATTCGAAACCTCGCTTCAAAACAGCTTAATATTAGAAATTTTATTGTTAGAAAGTATGAGACGATCCTTTCTTCAATACCTATCTACACAGTGAGCTTTAACCATTAAATGTGTTTATTGTTCTAAAATACCTACTGTGAAATATTTTTCGTTTTAATTTTGTTAATATTGTAAATTACACTTCTATTTAATGTTAAGTTTATTTTTCATCAAATTATATTTATGTTATTCATTATGAAGTTGAGATTATCGATGCGATTCAAAATCGTGGCGTTGTTTTTTTTAATCTAAATCTATAGTATTATTTAATTTCAACTATGTGTAACAATAATATTATCATCGGCTGCGGGTCTGTATTGATTTGGATAGGAAAATTATTATTAATTCCTTTTAAATCACCGTATCTACATATTTTAATTGTGATATGTTCGGAATATAATTTGAAAATAGCCATCAATTATCAAAACAGTAGGCATTCAAAGCAAATTATTATTAAGTGAAATTCTAATAAAATTGTTCACTAAGGATCGTCTTTAATAAAAAATGTATATGACGTCACAGCATAATGTTGTCACAAGATCTACTAGTGCCGCCTAGTAGTAAAATTAGTAGTAGCACATTCATGAAACTTCTTTTATATTCTGAACAATCAAAAGAAAACTATAGGATTTTTTGGAGATTTTCATTTTGATCAAATTGGAATAATACTTGGAGAGTATTTCATCAAATTTCAAAATAAAATAATCATTTTTTAAAATCAATAATAGGTCACGATCAGTCCCCACAGACAGCAAGAGAGGTCAACAAAGTATTTGTATCAATCAATATTGATTCTAACTCACTTGGTCTTCCTAATTGGGAAAAAAGTGAAAACTGGAAAGTCCGCTAATAGGTTGCCATATTTTGTAAATATATTTCTAAATTATTTACAGTACCTGGGTTATATAGTTTTATTTATTATTATTGTTATTTGATTGTGTTGTTATAATATATTATCATATTGGTGGCAGTATAAAACAGTATACAAATTTATAAACATGTTGTCAAATAAAAACCAGTGCATAAATTGTGTGTAATAAATGATATTTTGGTCTAACTGTAGCTTAGTCTAACAAAATATAGGTTGAAGGTTCATACCTTTTTTTGACCTTTTCATAAACAAAATATATAATAAACTAGTTCAGCACAAACATCAGAATGACATCCAATTTATGCTCTCAGAAAATGTAAAGCATAGTAAGGTACATTTGTATAGTATCTATACACAATATCAATGGCAGATTTAGTGCATATAATTATTACCTGTATATCTATGGTAGTAAATTGACCTTGGTGTAAGTTGTGACACTATAAATTCCGTATTAAAAATCTAAAATGTATAAAGTTATTTTAAAAAGAATTTATTTATCTTCAATAATTTATGTTCAATAATAATAAATAAATTAAATATTTTTAAATGGCAAATATTAATAATATTACTTAATAGCCGAAACAGAGAATATGTACACAAAGCATTAAATTAAATTCATTTATTGCATGAAACCCCACTCCTAGTTGTATGGTATAAATGTCGTATTGTATAGTTGATGTACAATAATAAAATAGCATTCATAATTATATGATTGTCATACTGTAGACATGATAGTTATGATCGCTTTAATTTTAATTTATTGGCTAAATAAATTAATTATGCTATCAACAAAAACAAAATATATGAAATATGTATGTGTGCCACCCTTCATAGACACTAATTTATTTTTAACTTCACTATACAAGTTTACTAGGAGAATTCCTAATACTAATATTTAATGTTATCTGATTGACTACAATCAAAATGTAGCAAAGCATTAATATTGTGTGATTAGGGTGACAATTTATGATTATCATTCAGTGTAATATTTTTGATGAATGTCAGTTTATGTTGTGTATCTATAATGTTCATAATAAAGTACCTATTTGTTATTTGAAAGCAATATTTTTATCATTTGACCTCAATTTAGGTAATAAAGTCGAAAGGTTCAAAATCACCACATTCCTTTAAACGACACAAATCATGAGTTTCTATACTGTGTATTGAATTGCTCACATCTCAGCAGCAAGTAACTGCGGTCGCGGTCGGTGTAAAAGTGGGTGGAAAAAATTCTCGAGTTTTTCAGGGCTTCCAAGGAGACGTTAAGCTTTCGGTCTCAGTTATTATTATTGACAGCAGTCTCTTAGAAAACTTGTAGAAGGCCTTGGTATAATTGAAGTAGCATCGTGAAGTATGTTCTAGGCTTTAAGCAATGAGAAGAGAGACCACGCCCAGTCGACCATAAATCTGTTGAAGTCATAAAGCATAATGGTAGGTATAGAATGTTGAGTATTCGCCGTGTATCAAGCTATCGAGTCATTGGGTAGTGGTATACTAGATTAGATAATATTTATCAGCACTGTTTCTACCGTTTGTGTGCGACTTCGATTTTTATTTACTATATGCTTATCCTTATTAATGATATTACTAGTTTTCTTATCTTCTAAATTTCGATGAAGTCTATTATTTCATTGGTTAGGTAGATAGCGTACAGTAAAATAAAGAGACTAGCGTAACAAAGGGTTATCTCCCATACTTTAATTGGAACCTCGCTAACTCTAGCAAAAACAGTGCCAGCACTAGCTTGATTCCATTCTTAAAAATCCATCGATTAGTGTGGTTACATTAATCCTTGGGTTTGAGTTAATAATAAAAAAATTATAAAACAGACAGATTCAAATAAATATTAAATTAATCACGTATCTATATAAACTCTAATCTGTCCAAGTAATTTTAAAGTTTAGCCAGGATCAAAAGTATGATATCCAAGTCATTAAAATTAAAAAAAAACAACTAATGTCACGATAATTTTCAGTGAACAAAGTAGAACTGTCAAAATAATTTGATTTCATTTGTTGACAGCTGTGTTATGTTGAAAATTCTAACAAATATTGTCTTCATAAAAAATTTAAGTAATTTTTGCTGAAGTATTGCGTTTCTCACTGCACTGGATTCGGAGTCGAAAGATACTATGGAGGTAGACCAGTACACTTCAGAGTGGGCTTATACCGGTGAAGGTTCGAGGCTGCCGCTCATCGACGAGACATCTGTTCTCGGAACACAACTACCAAAGGACAGGTGCCCTATTATAATTACTATTTTTAATAGCCATTTTTATTCCTATGCATTCTAAAACAATAAGCGAAAGTTGTGAGTTCTATCGCACAATATGCTGGCAGTTTTTGCGGTGTAGTTATAAAAATATAATGACCATCTATCGCCCACGCCTGCCAAAGCTGGTGCTACGATGGTGGAATGATTGCGCTCTCATTCTGTACCTTAGCATTTTAAATATCCTATTTTTTCTATTAGAGCATGAAATTTTACGTAACCTATCGTAAAAAAAAATAATTCGCTCAGATGATAAAATAATTAAAATCTAAATCTGTTCTCAGATCTGTGAAGTAGAACAATCTGAGTTTGATCTTTGACTTTGTGAGAAGAAACCTAGGTCAATGAAGGTAATGTATATCTTAAGTTTATTTTTCAGATTGATTTCTGTGCTGGATCAGGTTGAACTGAGAGTGGAGCGACTGAGGCGAGATACAATTCGGATTGAAGAGGAGCGGGATTCCCTACTTGCAACCTTAGACAGTGTCAAGCATTCTGATCTCCTTACTGACATAACTGAATGTAAACTCTTTGTATTATCTAAATAATAATATTGCCTTGCTAAGTATGATAGTTTCAATGTGCAGGCAAAGATTTTTCAATGAGCAACCCAAAAGTGAGCTGTTGTAATTTTTGAACAGATTTACATAATACAGTAGCTTAATACAGTTTTCGGTTCACCGTTACATTTTTACTGAATTACACTATAAATACCATTACTATGTATTGATACTGGTATCCTTTCGTAAAACCTGCCTGGCTAGCCATCACCGTCATGCTTGACTCAGTTGCTAAACAAATCCAATATGTATCAGCTTAGTTTGTTCCATTGTTCTTATATTCTTCTCTATTTTTACAATGACTAACTCATCAGTAATATTTTTAGTGTTACTGATGTTGATGGATGATACTGACTGACTCCTGACCCATCATTCAGCTTGCTTGTTTATTTGGGTGGCTGTTTACATAATAAAAATAAGTAGTGTCAATGGTATTGGTAATGATATAAGTTTTTAGGTCATATATTTGTATTTTAATTCATAAGTTTTTATTAAGTTACAGTTTTAGGTCATGTTTGAATGATAATTAACAGTCTCATTCAAAAACCTATTGTTTTGATGAAGCAATTGTGATTAAATAAAGTAAAACAATTTATTATACTGTTCATGTTTTTCGTTTTGATACTATCAGCTACAGTATAACCATACAAGGAGGCAATTATCAAGTAATCTTAATATTTCCTTGAATTGTCTTATAAAAAGTATGTATTGTGCGGTCCGTTATTGACAGTCAGACCATGAGCATGCAAGGTTATTGCATAAATATTGTAAACAGCAGGTAGATGAAGTTGTTGGGATTAAATTTGAACTTTATGTGCAGGTGATAAAGATGACATCTTGCGGTATTCTGATCGCATTCTGGCGCGTGCGATGACTGTCACTGTGGCCGTGCGCACCGACCGCGACTCACAACAGGAGGAGGCGCTGCATCAGGTAATGGACACTCCGTTCAAGTTAATAAAGTCTCCCGGAAATATTCCGTAATATATTGCCGTCATATTCCACCGCTATTTCGTTATTTTGTGTTATGCGTTCTTGTGTGTGTTTCGAAGAATATTAAATGTAACTAGCTCTACTGTGGTATAGTTGCTATTAATATTTACTTTTATATATCAGTTTCAGTACAACTAAACCACAAACATTCATACTTTACATGTTTTTCATTAAAATCCTGTAACCATCGCTAACACATACCCCCATTATTTGGTTTCTGTGTTGCGGTGGACATACACATAATTTTAATAAGACCTCCCTCACAAACAAGCAACGTTCGAGAATTAACATTTGCTAGCTTTGAGCGCCCTGACCTGAAATCGAATTCCGGCTCCTTACTTTTATGAACACATGGGTGTAGGTCATCAATTTCAAAACACAATTTCAATCATACATATTCAAGATTGGATCAACTTGAATATGTAAACATAGAATGTGCAAGATAGAGCAGTCAATAAATTATATCAGCTTCCAGCGGGTATTAAATCTTCAGGGATTAGGACATGACGTTATTAAATGATTTTACCCGTTGCTCGGTGTTCTGAAGTTGTGTAATCTGTGTGATCGATAGCAATTAATTAATGTCAAGGTCCTACATCACTGCAACTATTAGTTTTTGTACATCCGAGAAGGAAAATGAGGAATCAATCATATACTTTGCAAGTATCGTTTTGTGTTAAGTATGGAAGCGTATAAATACATAAGTATTAGATTAACTCCAATCGCGCTTGAGGTTACTTTTTATTCTCCGATCAAATTTGTATACAATAGAGGGCAGAGGCGCGCGATAGAAGATGAATTTAAATTAGTTTACACCAAATCATAACTGACGCCGCTATTGTGTTGTGTAACCATTGTAGCGATATTGATATCATACTAACAACGATAATTTATCACGTATTATATCCTGCAAAAAACAACGTAACAAAATGTTTATCATTTATCTTTCGATCGTTAAATAAGCTTGAGGCCAATGGCTCACTGCAATGTATAAGGATGTCGTAAAAAGGACGGACCAAATTATATTTTATTACGCTGCTCGAGTGGGATTGGTAAAGGGATTAATGATGGAAGCTAGTATGAGAAGTTCTAATTCTATGGCTTTGTAATTAGTATATAAAGTTAAGAAATGGAGAGGGCAACTCAATGACTTTATTAGCTCTAGAACACCAGTTTTCAAATGTATAATAATTTATTTTACGATAACCATAATTTCATTAAAGTGGTTGTAACAGTGGCGTCAATTTTTAGAGGAAATTGAGTAAATGCATTTTCTAGAACTGTGTGGAATCTAGAATATCTATTTGCATTTTTTAAAAATACTGTCCAACATCGACTACAAGCGTCATTTTTTCCTTATCACAAGGTAATCTCTGAACGAGCTACGACAGACGGCGGCTTTGTTTTGTAAGGAGCTCTGTCATCCAATTATACCTAAGTTAATCTTGTATGACGGTAAAGGTAAAGTAAATTCGATCAGAGTGACGTTGCTTACTTCCATATTTTTTTATTATGAGCATTTAAGTAATTGAATCTTGTTTAAACAAATTGTTGAAAGTTATTGTTTTGTAAGCTATGTCGTGTTACGAATGAAAATAAAAGTGAATCGAGCTCGATCGATCACTTCCCTTATCAAATCAACTGTTTTCGTTGCTTCATAGTGGGCCCGTTTTTATAGTGCATGATCATTAGTCATTTGGACGGGTTGACGGCCGCCAACGGCCGCTGACTCATACCACTAATGTACTTTTCCATCGCGAATTACGGACTATTTAATGAGCAAAAAATTAATAATTGTATGTTATTTATATAGGAATACGACCTAGCCCGTCAGACTGCGACATGTTTGAGTATCAATAATTTAAGTTTATAAATATCGATTTATTTAGATTTTAATTTAGATTTCAACATTGCTTATGAGTACCTACTACTAATAACATTGTTTACATAAAAGAAGTACATTTAGTCAATGTAACTTTGTTTATTTAGTCGAAGTAAGAAAATTATACGAGTACAATACATACAAACAGCCAAACGATTATAGTATGAAACATAATTGTATAAAACATATGTACAGAACTAGTTTAGATTATTAATTTCAAATTGTGGGTACATTGGTAGAGGCAATCCGCACTGGAGCCACGTGGTGGAATATGCTCTAGACCTCTTCAGTGACGAGGATAGACCAGTGCTCAGTAGGGGCCATTAATGGTTTGAAGGTTACTTACTTGAAGTAGCTGATATGATGCAATAAATTGCAATAATAAATTGAAAAGTACTAGGTAATAGAATTATAAAAACTAAAAAAGCATAACAATGGAAACAAGTATAGTTATTGACAATAGTTGACGTGAACAACGAATTTCCAGGTGAACATGTACATCGACCAACTAGTGATGTCGGTGCAAGGGGACGCGGTGGTCGCCCACGCGCGCTGCCAGTCGTACATGAACGCGTGCACCTCGCAGCCGGACCCGAGCTCCGGCACCGACAAGAACTTCGAGACCGCCATCCTCGGCTGCACCCTCGACGACCAGAAGCGCGTCAAGAAACGGCTGCAGGGCCTCCTCGACTACTTCGCGAAGCTCAACGTCACCACTTGCTCGTGAGTACCGAGTACCGCGTAGCTGTAACACTGCCAGCTTTAATCTCTGAGAGCGGTCTCGTACTTTACGATTTTATCGAATCGGTATTAGTGTGCAGTTTAATTACCAATGCGGTTAACATAACATTAACGTCTCAAGTTTTGTCGTACGGTGTGAATTATGCGCATAAGACAACCGTTTCGGTAAATCGTGAGGTGTGGCCGCGCAGTAATGCAGATGTAACACGGTTCGCTCTCGCCTCGCGTTTTGAATGAAGGCCGGATTGTGTTGTGTGAACCGACGGTCGAAGCATAGATATATATTATCCGTTATACTAATGTATAGATGAGTGTTCGCGACCGACTTTGAATTACGTATAAGTAACTTTTACTTATATTAATAACGGTTTTTTTTTATTTATTTTTTTTTATTCAATAACACTCAATATTGTAGCTGGATTACGTACTCGAACTTTAAAACTTTTGATAATTTATTCATTAAAACAACAATTTAGTCGAAAAAAATGGTAAGAGTGAAAAAATGACGGTCATTACACATAAAACATTTTATCAAAATTGGTCCATTCGGTTCGGAGGAGTTCAATGACATACACAGAAACAGAATAATTATATATATAAAGATTGTAACGTTCTATTCGTCGTATTTCTTATAAAAAATTTACATATGAGGAAATAGTTTTAATACATATGATTTTGAATAAGTTCCTATTATGAGTGATTGTCGTCTCAGAATATTATGCGTTTAGGTTTATCTTTTTCTTTTACTCATCTGTACATTAGTACGATGTATATATTAAATCTATGTCTCGAACCGTGTAATATCAGTATGAAGCCGTTATTGATGAATCAAACTAAACCTTAACAACTTATGCTTATTTCACTCGTATAGATGAATACAAATTTTGGATTTAATTCGTTGGCAAGTTTGATTCATTGATACGGGCTATCCGCTAGTTAGTGCCTTAGACTCCTACTGCAGTCTGCATTATTGCTTCTGATTAGGGCGTTTGCGTATCTTGCTAGTGTTACCATAGTGTAAAGTGATGTGGTCCATTGGATTCATTGTCGAAGTAAAACCAGTACAGCCTCAAACATTGGGTCAGTACGGTAGGGTTGTCACATGACACCCAAATTATGAGGAAAAATTATAGAGCAGTTGTGCACAATTTTATAATTCTTACACGTTGCTAATAATTTAATAAAATAATTTACACCTATGGCCGACTGACGAAATCTGAAATATAACTGAAGAAATCTTTACACTGTGGTATTATATAGATTAGTTACCTTTATTATTAAACATTTTAATATATTAGTTTAATTAAATCATAACAGTTGCTTATAGTTTTTATAAAGTCTAGTGTGAGTTTAAATTTCATTACCCAGTGTATAATTTGATTGTTTTGTATTGTGTATTTCAATTCGAAACACCTTAGTTTGTCAAATTTTGGTTTTGATTGTTCGTTGTATGTAATTGCTAATATCTTTTGTATAAAACATGATCGAAGAGAAGAGACTGAATGAAGCGAAGCATACGCTAAGGATAG
Source organism: Carystus phorcus (assembly GCA_018248895.1). Taxonomy (NCBI): domain Eukaryota; kingdom Metazoa; phylum Arthropoda; class Insecta; order Lepidoptera; family Hesperiidae; genus Carystus; species Carystus phorcus. The sequence continues at coordinate 18,151 of DWJN01000487.1, forward strand.
ATTGTACAGATTTGTATAAGATAATCACAAAGAATCTAAGGCACGCTCGCGGATCATTATTTATCCAAAGCATGATTTAACGCGACGTTGGCTACGTGTGTGGCGTCATGTGATAAGCGCATAAGGCTGAAAGGCATCGCATTGCAAAATGTAAGCGAGAGGTAGACTCGACAAATTGTAGTTAATCCACTCAGTAACTTTTATAAGAACACTTATGGTTAACCCTTTGCTCAGGCTTCCCCCTAAATCAATAAATTCGACACCTAATCTTCCAAGACACGATGGCGTACTTTGACTTTCGATGTATTTGTAAAAGCTACCTCCGAATAAATTTGCACTTCTTTATTCTGTTCATAACCTTCTGTGGTTGATCCTGGCTTTCTGTATAATGTTCTTAAAGGTATAATATATAAATGTACAGTGTTAATATCGCATTCAAGTGAGATGTTGAATTCTGGCGACCGAAATGAAGACAGAAGTTAAATAAGGGTGTATGATTTTATTTAATTACTAGGTGAGCCAGCAAACCTTGTGTCCGAAAAACCCAAATATCGGAACTCTATTTTTTCCAAAATAAAATATGTTACTCTTGGATAATGTAGATTTCGAATGACGAAATAATTTTGAAAATCGGTCCAGTAGTTTGTGAGCCTATTTATTACAACCAAGAAAAAAAAACGGACAAAGTTTTCCTGTTTATAATATCAGTGTAGATATTTAATTATTGGTAGGAGGACATTCGGAATTTCGCTTATCGTGTGGAAGTTTTGTACGCACATTGTGGAATGCGATGTGATAATAATGTGCCTTGAGCTTAAAGCTATTAAGATTATATATAATCAGATCTTTTATATTCCTTCTTCGTGCTAAGATAGCCACGTGACACGTGTTCTAATGCTTTGGAGTATGTGATATATGTATACTTATGCTTATCGAAGCGTGGTATGGAAACTTGGTTTACCAAATCGTTCCTAAGACTTGTTTTGTTTCGCTTGGCAGTGAAATGTAGCATATTCATATTATAAGGCACCCCTATAAAACCTTTACATTGTATTAATGATATATCTCGCGTTACGTTCGTGTTCAAATTTAGTTTAATAATACGAGTATAAAATAGAATTGTCGGTCGTTGGTAACAAGGAGGTATTAAGTTATCGTGGGCGGACCACGACCATAATAGCGCAACCGCATTTTTATCTATCATGATCAGATTTCAATATAGAATCATATGTAACATGTGGGGACATATGGTTTAACTGTAGAACCTACTTATTTTAAATACAGTGCTTCATATATATATTTGTAACCGAGTTTTAATATTTTTTGTAAGTTACAGTTTGTACAGTATTAGAATAGATCTATGGTTCTAAACTATCCAGATATGGATCAAGTACTAGTCGGTTCCTATCAAACTGACTTAGGACGATCTTTAGGGAGTATATTAGATTTCTTGTTTTACCAAAACCTAAGACAATTGTATCGCGAGGTATATCACAGCTTGTGATTATAACATTGTCCACATGATTTTCAATAATACTTAAACTTATGTAGTTTGAAATTACTATTCTGAAATTAATTATATCAAACTTTGATCAAAGCACTGTTTTCCTAACGTAGATAACTTATCCACCGTGTAGTAAGCTACAATACAATATCTTGTATCATAATTCACTAATGTATTTGAAATAACTAGAATCTGAACCTTTACGCATTTTTGGACGTTAAATGGGTCCTTCGATGTAATAGTATTATTATTTGTCCATGAACACTTAAGATAAATTGTTTTTAGCAACATAAAAAAACGTATATGTTGAATATGTCTACACGACTGTGTTTATCATATTAATTGAAGAACATATAATAAACGTATATATTTTACTTGCTGATTTATTGCAAATCCATCCTCTTACTATTCCACCCATTAGATTCGATTAGGTAAGTTTTCCTTACAATATTTACCGGTGTGTTGTAATTTTTAAGGGTTTATTAACGCCCAAATATGTGCGGAGGCTAAAAAATTAGTGATTGCAACAGTGAAGTTTTATGAGAGAAAATTAACTATGTGTGATATAGTTATTATCAAAGTTATGATCCGTTAATGTTAAATATGAAAGGAAATATTGGGTATAATCCCCCAATTCTTGGGATTTACGTAAATATTTTGATAAAAGTATATATAAATTTCATAAAATTAACACTTCTTTTTTTAGTTTTCATTTACAAACGTAGAATTGAAAGTAAATTTTATAACAAAAATAATATTACAATTTTACATATTTTTAACTAAAATATTAATTTCTTTTCAGAACGTCGGATAGTGACGGATATAGGTACATTAATGTGTAGGTAGTTCATTTTTATACTGTCATCTTATTGTTTCTATCAAATACAAAGTAATTACATTCCTCCATTGCTTTGGAAATGTATTCTGTTCAAACATTTAGATTTGTTACATGCCATCCATAAATTATTTTTACAATATGATACGTTATTTGCACGACCTGTTTATATTGATTGTATTTCAATTCCTTAGGCTGTTCCACATTACTTTTTATTACAATACTTTGCACTTATCCGCGAACACTCCGTAACTTTACTACGATATTTTGACCTGTACACTTAGATTACATTAGTTGTTGGTGGGTTGTCGCAAAGTTAATTAATATTGATGTAATACGAAGGGATTACTGCAAAGTAATGCTTTTTTTTTCGAACATGGAACAATTTTTTTATTGTATTTACACATACGGAGAACTCCATTAAAAGTGATTATTAATTATTATTCAATACAATAATACTATTAAAACTAGATTGTATAAATTGTATATAATTTTAGAAGAGTACAACGAATGGATGGTCGATCTCGCAATGTAGGTATAATAATTATAAACTTATAATTGTTGAAATAAAGATTGCACTATTGTGGCTAGTTTATATTGAAATGACGTATATATTGCTGTTTAAAAGGGAATAATTATTTGAAAACTAGTATTTCATGTTTTCTATAGTTATGAAAAAAGAAAATATTGTTGCATAGTATTTTAATATATTATTAATTACTGTTATTATCTTTAATTACATGCAGTTATACATTCATTAAATGTATTAGTTTATAAAAAAGAAAAGTACTCTTGCAAATTGGATTTCGTCAAATAGTATTTAAAAAATACAATGTTATGTTTGGTGACGTAGTAATTATTATCGATATTATAAAATAATCAAAATCTGAAGCTTTTTACAAATGTGTGAGTTAAATTGCGCTGTATTTTAATTTTTACTCAAAAATTGGGTAAGTAATTAAATAATATAATAGCAGATATTCATATACAACAGTCATTAATAAAAAAGATGAATTACGTAAGTGACAGAGAGATTCGAGTTCTTATTAAAACTACTATCATATCGGCTCATTTTTTTGATTTTGTATATTTTTTTGTTCAACATTGCAGCTTTTGTTGTGGTGTATAGCTCATTTTACGTTCAATATTTTTTTATTTGTATATTATCATTCTTAATCATACTTACCTTTATTATTTAAAATAATTGAATTTAATTGAAAATGTAAAACGTATGCTATACTTTTTTTATATTTATCTGCGCAATTTCACGTGAATATAAATATTAGATTGACATTTTCTTTATTTATTTATTTATAGTTTCCTAGTAAAACTTACAGTCAACAGTAATCACAATATTTAAGTTTCATGTGTGTTCATAAGGCCACTTAAAAGTTTTCACAGATAGTTTAGTTTAAACTTTCTCCTATCTGACCGCAATAGATTGTGCACCGTTAGACAGTAGTGGGAACCGCTCGGGGCGATAGCGGTGGAATATTACTGGTTGCCGATACAAATATTTTTTTTTATCTGGAATGTTTTAAGTATGAGTTCCCACGCAGCTCGCTCGCATCCAAATGGTAATGTAGCGTACATGTCACGTGCATATTATTGATTTATATTAAAACAATATTCTATTTCGAATATTTCACTATTGCTATTAAAGTAATACTTTATTCGTACCTAATTAGAAAAACACCTGTATTGAAATGAATATCTCCTTTTTTTCTCAAATATCGGACGTGTCGTAGACATTTATGTTACACAATTTAGTAAAAGTGAAGTTCCTGCTACTATAATTATGCATTATATCAGCCCTTTACAAACTTATTTTTTATTTACTATCTGTATGCGGTGCGCGGTGCTACGCATATTTACAAAAACTAATTTAAAGAAAAGTCAGCATATATAAAGAACACATTCGTTTTGATTCTGCTTATTGAAGTGCTATTGGATTATACGGATTGGATTATACGGGTAGATTTAGTTCGATCGATCAGCAAAACATCAAGATTTTCGACAGTACCTCGTCACTGATGTAGGAATCCGATCGCTAAGATTTTGGTACCAAAACCTTCAGAGAATTCTGAAAAATGAAGTTAAAGATTTCATTGCTCTACCTCCTGCCATTTCAGAGTCTAAAGGACAAATAAACAAACAAACATACATTGAATGATGTTATATAAAGATTAATACCAAGTGTCATTTAGGATTTACATTACTTAATATTAAAAAATTTAACAAAAATGTTTTGCTGTGTAAACTGGGTGCCATTATTCAGTGCTTTCTGGACGCTATAATGTTTTGTTTTAGTTACAATTTCATATTTTTATGTTTATAGGTATGTTGTCTTCTAAAAGAATATGTTGCAGTTGATTTGTCATCGTTTGTAGGTTAATAAATATTTAATCACATCGTGTCGTTTTTGTTTGAAAAGAGATTGTAACAAACATAAATAAAACCTTGAAAAAATAATTTATTTATTGTTATAAACGAATAAGTACAAAATATTTACATAAAATTGCCCCGTTAATTATTGTAACTACCACTTTAAGCAATGACTAACAATAAATTTCACAAATGAAGAATAACTATTAGGTACAAATTATTGGAATTGTTAAAGTATCAAAATACACTTATGTTTTCATATTACAACAAATAAATATACATACTTGTACATTCGTGTACCTATACAGGTTGTTTTAATTTGTCGTATTATTTCCTATATATATATAATTACATATACTTATAATCTATTGTCGACTATAGTCTCTGAGCAAGTCAGTATATTTTAGACAAGATTTTTCACGCCGTATTTCTTTGCATATACATAGAATAAAACTTTATTGGGAAAAATAAATCTTTTGAAATATCATTCTTGTATTAATATCAGAGAATATAATGATAGAACATAATTGTGAAATACGTAAACGGCATTAATATGAAATTGATGTAATTTAATTTGTTAATAGGAATCTATCGATAATGTAGACAGGGGTTTCTCATACACATACTAAATAATAGACTGTAGTAAATAGTACTGTGCGGAACATCGCATTCTGTAATCTTACAAATTAAAAACCGCTAGTCATTCCTGCAGTGAGATTATTGCAATGATCTCTTATGATGTCAGTCACGAGTTGAATCATATATTATGTTGTTCGGTGTATTAGTGGTAAACCATTCATGTTGTTTTTTAAGTCAGTCGCCATTACACTCTAATGAAGTAAACACG
>DWJN01000488.1:0-23717 GCA_018248895.1 Carystus phorcus
ATAGCCCCACACTAGGATACCCTGTGTCGTGGGTGCCATTGACAACATAGAAAGACAATTACACACACCCAGACCGATAACAGAAATTTAAACTCATCATTTAAATTTCGGCCTCGCTGTGAATCGAACCCAGGACCCTTCGAACGGCAGTCCGGCGTGGTGACCATTACGCCACACGGGTCGTCATATAACTTGGCTTTTCCTCTTCTTCACTAAATAATCAGTATGTTGCAGTGTTGCTTGGGTTAATACTATGCAAATGTGTGATTAGCCTGTAATGACCAGTAAGCAATCTAACTAAAAGTCGTATTTCAACATACAACAATAATACACCGTGCATACAACCAAATATGACTTTTCACATTTCCATAAATCAAATATTACTTCATTACTCCATTCCGTGTCATATTAACATAATTATAAAGAAAACTACAACTCGCCAGCCGCTTACGTTTAAACGAGTGTGGCAGGACACGCTATCATTTGAACTTGTTCGCTTTGATGTCCGCTAAAAGACCGACTCAGAAGAAAAAAGTGCAAATATTTGTTTAACTATGGTAAATGTACCGGCACCAATATATTCATAACTCCTTTCTATAACCCCTTAGAGATAATGAGATCGTAATATAGTAACTACTAGTCGTAGTACAATCAGCACGGAGTCGTAATTACATTATTGCATTTCAAAATTGTAGCAATATTGATTTATATCTTCGAGTCTCTATTATTTTATAGATAATCTTGATTATAATTAAAAAAGAATATAAACTTTCGCAATTTAGAAGAATATATGTTGCTCAATCATATCAGACTGAAAGGATTTACCTGAAATTTGAAACAGAGACATAGGCTACGTTTTACCTATGAAAAATGTACTACTCCCGTGGGGTAGTTACATACGGATGACTAGTTAATGGCACTGCTATCACACCCGTTATAGTATATTATAGTGCTGACTTATAAACTTGTGAATATTATTTATTCGCCAAAGTGGATGAACTTAAAGGAACAAGCCTTCTTACCCCGGATGAAATCGTGTCTCCTTTCGTAAAAAAAGCCAAAGACATCCCTAAAGAACAGTGGCATTATTTGTTTAATCAATGGAACCAATACATGCAGCGTCAGAAAAGAATCAAAATGAATAAAAATATTTACAGCCACATATTTCATTTTTTGTTTTCTAAAACTATTGAGTGTGACGTTCTTATATGATCGTATGATTTTATAAATACAGTGTCTAGGGGTCTTATACAGAGTATTGAGTTAAGTGTTTAAAGATCCGATTAACGTGATTATGAACCATTTAAGTCATGGTCCTCTTTGAGCTCGTTTTAAATCCTAAGGATAGAATTGCAGCATAAAAACGGCATGAAAAGCAATCGAAGCCAAGCGCAATTAAGGTTCTATATCAGCACTTTATCAGCAGTCGCTGTCGCTGCGGTGTATGAATTGAACTTCTTTTGTTAACTAAATTAAATTCAATAAGCAGTGACGACCAAGTTATTGAAATTTGACAAACATCGTTTATTATTTTTGTGTAATATGTATTTATTGTGTCAACGGCATTAAAGAACTTTTTGAACTTTTTAGAGAAGAGAAATAAGACATATAATACTCAGGATCCGAAAACAGACAAACATATATCCCCAACTAGGAATCCAACAAAAAACCCCTCACTTCGCAGGCAGCCTCAATACGAACGAGGCGACGAGAACCTAAATTTTGTTATGCCCATTTGTTTTTATTATATGTAAAATTAAACTTAATTCTGAAAATTGTGTCGTTCGCTTTTAACGAAAAATATATTAAAGTTTATATTTTTAATTATCTTATCTGTTCTATACTAATATGACTTTTTTGTAATTATCCTATAAGCAAGAATATATCCGATAGTCAGTCAAGGTAAATTATTTTAGTGACTTGTGAATATAATCCGAAAATGAATTTGTATTACTGAAATATGAAGTTTAATGTAAACTCAAATTAGTAATAAGAAAATACTTGCAGAAACTCGACGGAAGTTTCAGTGCTATTTTTATGATAGTTGTATTTCCTGCCTGAACAGGAAATCCTAACTTTTGAAGGATGAGTCTACTGCAATTAAGATACATAAGTTCTTTAATAGTTTAAAAACATATTTCCAGACACTTCGTGCCAGAAACGTTTAGTTAGGTACTAAGCCGACTAGAATTATCTTGCACTTAAGGATAGTTTGAAAGTATAGCTATTTTCCCTACTATTACCTGCGAATGGACGCTCCTATCATATATTATAGATAATACAACGTGTAATAAAGAAATTATTATAATTGTCTGTCAACATAAATCTTAGCTTTTAATAAAAAATTTGAAATTGTCACCAAATTAGCTTTTGTTATAATTATCTTTCTAAATTTTTATTATATCCGTAAAACCTTGTTTAGTTGTGTTCGGAATAATTTCTTGATTTGTTTTATTTTATAAATTATATAAATACTAGCATATTAAGCTTATGTTATGAATGCCTAAAAAACAGCAAAAATGTCAACAAAATCTGTTCAACCGTTTAGAAGGTCAGTGACATAAGAATTATATCCTCATATATAAAAATATACTATTCTTTACCAATTATGTACACACATACATCAACTGAAAAAATAAATCTTGTAAATTTAATAGCTCTCTAAAACTAAATCAGATTAGAACTATCCGAATAAGAAGACCAAAGCCGGCACATTATGAGTACCTAAATCTTCGTATAGCGTATAAAAATGTACGTACTTCTTACTTTCCACTATCTCATTAATATTAATTCGGCGTCGGAGGCATTATAGTCATCGCGGTGCCGTAATGACGTAGGTCAGGAGCGCGGGGCGTCACACGAGGTCAGGGCTCCACGTATCTAGCGTCGCTTCGCCCTTGATGATCCCCGATAAAGAGATGAAGACGTTTTAAAACGCCGAACCGGGTTAGTAGCGACACTAACTACTGTTCTACACCACAACCCGTTAGGATACGTAGAATTGTAATTTAATATGTTTCTTAGAATTGTCGATCGTTAAAACAATAGTTGTATACCTTTATAAATTACACATATTAGTATTTTATTTTCTTTTAGAGTGTGGTTTGGAGATTGAAGAAAAACATTGTTTTTTCGTGTTAAGAAATAGGACGCAATGATCACAATGTGGCTCGTGCGGCAATTGTTTTCACTGTATTTTCATCCATATAAGGTCGAGATGAAAAGTCACCAGTCGCAATGATTGGTTTGTATAATCTCACGGTGCCGCGTGAACCGAGAATAACGGACTCAACGGCGAGCTCTCTTGGATTATTGTAACCTCATGACATAGTTACTTTGGATTCTACCTCAAATTGATTCCAGTCTTACTTGTTTCTGCCCTACGATTCTTGACCCAAGTTCAAATTGGATGTGATGAAATAATTTTCACGGGCCAGAATTGTACTCGGCATTTATTCTTAACTAGAATCATCCGATATTCTGTTTGAATTTATAAGTAAGCAGGTTTCTACTTCGGTGTAAAGTTTCAATTGAAATACACAACGCAGTGGAAGTATAGATACTTTAACTTTGTTTTACCCCTTCAATCTGTCGTTTTGTTCCTACGTACCTCATCTTGAAATATTCAACTTCATTTAATTCCATGTTTACGAAAATTTGCTCGAGCACCTACTTAAATAACCAAAATAACCCATATTTTAGTAGTTCCAGGAAACTCATTAAAATTTAATTTGACCGTAGTAAGTTAATGAAAAGTTTCCTCGTAAAAGGCTGTAACATTATTTATCCGACCAAAAAATTTTTCCATGCCAACAGTTTTGCTCCGAGCGGAAAATATCTCGGAATAATCCTCTTACCATGATGTATATCCGGCGTTATTTTTATAAACTGTAGCTGCAAACGTTACCGCGATGGAATTATGCGGAGTCATTGTTCCAGTTCATTTGCTGTCGGCGTTTTGTTCGTTGACGTATCGCTCCAAGACCAGTGGTGTGGGTCGATCGTAGTGGTCCTCATAAATTTGCACGATCCATTGAGGTTTGAATGTGCTTGCAACGGTCGAACAAAGACGCTAGAAATGTCTACGAAAACCTTGCGGTATGAAGCGTATGTACGTGCGGTGGCTCTCGTCGAGAATAACGAACGATCCTTCCTTACTAGCACGTGCACATTCCTTAACTGCTGCCCGTTTCATTGTAGGATTTGTCTTAGGGTAGCTCTCAAGCTACGAGACTAAGAATTTGTAAATCCTGTACCCGTATTAAGTAGTTTTTTAGACCATACGCAGTGTCAAAATATTACGTTCCGCACCGTTATGTTTAGGATTCATTAACATAATTACACAAATGAAAATGAAATCATTACAGTAAAAGGTCATTTTAAACATAGTTATAAGCTTTAATGCTACATTTAAATATCCCGTAATTTATTTAACATGAAATAACACTAATTACCTACACAATTACGCGAGTTGGACATCTAACTGGACCTCGTCATTAGAGCTAAAAAGCCTATTTCTTGCAGTAGGTAAATAAAGTGCTCCGCACACCATCCATCCGTACAGTTCACTTAAACCAAATGAGCTTGCGTATTTTTCATCTCGTGAATATGAATTAAGAATATATTTACCTCGGACAGATGGCGCCGTAAAACAATTTAAACACCAAATCTGAAACTTGAAATTTCAGAGCAACTGCAGAGCAGTATTTAGGAAGATTGCTCATATTTTATCGTCGCCTGTTACTATACAAGAACATTTGTCAGCTGGCTAGGGGCGTCCGCAGACATTGGAATTGGGGATTTTATTCTAAATATAAATAAGTTGGAAAATACATGCTCAAATATAATCGGCGGTCAAAAATTTTTAATACATTAGATTAGATCTTGGTGTAACCGGCATGGACATTAAAAATCTGTGCGATAGTTTCTTTACTGTAAATATTAAGCAAGAAACATTATTATAACCATAACCTAAGTTAAGTAGATTGTTGAAAATTAGAACTATATTGAAAGTACGCTTACTTAAAACCTAAACAACACTGATATAAAGTACTTGTACATGTTAATTGTGATAGAAATTAGACGTAGAATATAAAATAATAAGAATATAAATAACGATTAATAAGACTTGTTGATTGGTTATACATATAAGTACGTGTATTTATTCGGTTTTACAGTTACGATAATTTTTTTGTCCATATCACTGTCTTTATTTAGCTTCGACTAACGATATAATTCGTTTTCATCACGCGAAGTTAATCTATCTTTATTTATTGAAGAGTAAAAATGTACAGATTATAACTGTTAGCTACAAACTGTGATCTGTATGTCTTATCGGCAGTTAGAAATGGATAGGTTAATAACAAAAGCCTTTTAAATTAGGTTAGAAACACAGACCGCCGGTTTCTCAAAGGCTGATCAACGAAAAATTAACTAATAAACTGTCAAATCTATTGTCAAACGTCAAGAGCGTCATTTGATTTAAATAATCGATCAGTTTTACGGTGCAAATTTTACTCGTAATCGTTTCTCAAATACGGTTTTGTTTACTGATTTATTATTAACTAATCAACGTTTCAGAAACTCCAATTAATTTGACCAAGTTTCCTATTAATATGCCTGTTAGTTTAACGAGATTTTGATAAGCCTTTCAGAAACCGGGGGTTAGTCGTATATTTTTGACAATATATCCATTACACATGGCAACATCAACGAAGAAACAAAAAGATTCGAAAAGCAAGAAAACAGTTAAATATATAATGATTTACCGTTGAAACAAAATTGAATATTGAAACTCATTCCAAAACCAGTTCTTCATTAATTATAGGCACAACAATACCTCTAATTCTCGGACCTATTCAATACAAAGTGGTTAAAATAAATTCTAAGTAATACTGTCATGTCTCAAGTAACAGTGGGTCACGCGTCTCCAACAAAGTAGACTAAATAAGATTTCTCACACCTCCACCGATAAACAAGTTGTGAGAACCACTACTATGTAAGCCTTTACACTAAGTTAAATTCTATTACTTATTTAGGTCTCCGAATAATTCCCTATTCATATTAATATTTACCTTGGTACATACATAAAAAATTAAGATCTACATCGGGACTTTAAGGTAGACTTCGTTAAAAATATAATTCATCACCATGTTAATGCGGAAGCTATCCAGCTCCTCGACAGCAAGGATTTAGTTAGAAGGATCGAAAGCACAAAACCATTTGAATTGACTGTATGACTCAGTGTTAGTGACTGAATGTTTGTTAGTGACAGTGCTAAGTAACTTAAAGAACACTAGAACAATGTGATACCTTTCAATTAGATACCTTTAGATATAAAAGTGCAGTGTCAGTGGATACTATCTTCGGCCTAGTGTATCATAGAAATTTAAGTGAACATAAAATTACTTATTAGTTTTTCTATTATTGCATAAGACTAGATCGTAATATTTACAAAGTATTTCATTGAATATTTTATATTTAAAATATACCAAATAAACCACACGTTAAATCTAAACGGCTTAGAAACAGTTAGATTCGGTAGAGTGAATTACTTTACTTAGTCCATGCAATTCCCAGAGTATTCGTCAATTTATTATTTTTATTAGGACAACCAATATGACGGCACATTGCGGTTACAGCTAAATCGGTCTTAAATTTTAAAACTTAATGTAAAATTATAGTTCACCACAGCGTACTTTGTGGTCTCGTTTATTAACATAATTTTACTAAATGACACACAATAAATATAAGAAATGTTAGTTACAATTATTTATTTAGCTTTAAATTTTACGATATGACTTTAATTAACGAAATATTAAACTAACAACTATCAACTGACTTCTAATATATAATATTGCAATATGTAAGTAAACGATATAATAGTAACATCGTCGATTATAATTTAGTAATTCTTATCTCAACTTTTTCTTTTGTATGAAAATACAACCGTGACGTAGCTAAAACTCCGAATCTTTTGGAAACAAAACCACTCAAAATTGAGTACCTTTTATGTGACGCTTAAATAAAGATTAAAAAATAAAGGGATTTAAAACGAACATACTTTTACTGTATTATTTATGACCTACAAACAATACTATTGTTTTAAACCATAGTCGACTACCATTATGAACATTTTTCTGATCCCAACCAGGAACCGAATAATTTAACCAAGATTTATGACAGATATGAATACCGCCGACATCTCAGCAGGGTATAATTACCTGTAAGCGGTTCAAGATATTTTATTTAAAATAAAAAGTTATACATTATAACTTACAAGCTGTAAATGGTGCTATTTATGTTTTCAGTAATACATCGTTGTCCGCAGCTTATTACGAATCGCAATTTCTTTTTCAAGCCCGTATAAGGGCGTGATTAATTACACGATATCGCACAGTGGGCTTCTTTAACAATCGATTTACTCGCTACCTACATCCTCAATGTGCACTGTAATGGGGTATAAAGGCATGTTCACCGTATTTTCCACGATTGAAAAACAAGAACAATCAAAATATAGTTTTCTGATACATATTTTTTGACAGTCCTTTAAATTAATGCGAATAAGTTTACAATAAAGCTAGCGGATTCGGCAGACGTTGTACTGCAACATAAAAAGGTGGACTACCGGATCGAATTATAATATCTAAGCTATAGTAGAATTCATGTACACACTAAAAATTTTCATAATGATTATTATGGTCCGCCGGGTAAAAGGGAATTCAGCGACATACACAGGAACAAAAGAATGTAAATATGAATGATGATGAAAAATATAAATATGAAAAGTATGATATAATAATGGCAACTTAGGGTTTGACAAACCAAATAATTTTGAAAATTTGATTGCAATACTTCGGGTTATTGATATATCTTTTAAACTAGTTAACCGATTAAAATAAACGATATGTTACTTCAAGCTTACTTCAGTAAAAACTTCATCCACATCGGTGTAGCAGTTTCTGAAATTCCCTAAAACAAACTCAGAAATATTCTAAACCACGTTTTTGGCTTTTACCACCTTCAATGTACAAAGATCGATCATAGTTTAATATTTCATACAGATTCTCTATAACATGTGGACACGAAGCATTAGGGAAGAAACATTCCTTATCCATGATGAACGATGTTGTTTTTTATGAAGCATCCTTAAAGATAATGTAATTAACGATCGCCCGCCGGATCAGCGCAGGCGTAACGGTAAAACTGCGTACCAATTTTCTGTAATAATCATTATTTTAGTGACGAAAGCATCGAAAATTGTCAGTTTATTATCTACTTTTACAGATACGATTTAATAAGTATTTCCAATTATGTATGAAAGATAGTCTTGAAACTTGTAAACCCATTCTCGTACTTGGTTCCGGTGAAAGTAAACTTTCGCGAAGATGTTTAAAATAAATCCATTCTGGGTATATCTAGATCTATATTCTTACTAAGTATGAAAATAATAGGGAAATTCATGATTATTTACGAAATTTGAGGCAATCCGTATCGCGGTTAGAATAATCGCTTTTTATTTTACGTCTCTTAGCCTAGGTAGGTTGTTAGTGGTACCCTGTATTTAACAGCGGACGCGAATTCAATTTCCGAATCAAAAAGACGACAAACAAATATCAAACCATATTTGTACCAGGATTGTAAGGAATAATTACGTTATTTGCATATCCAAATACCAAAAGCTACAAATAAAAACGGTATGATTATTATGATTATGCAAAATTATTTGTATTATAATTATATATTATGGTTTTATGTTTGCTGTATTAAGTAAATTTTTCAAAATATTAATTTTCTATCACTGTAGATATTATGTTATAAGAGATTAGGGGGGTTATAAAAATAGTATAATGTTACAAGGGAATAATAATTAATTCGGGTTTTATAACCTGATAATTGTATTGCAATTCAAGCTAACTACTCTAAAAGCAGAAGATTAATGGACATTCAAAGGATAACATGAATTTGGCTGTACTCCAATTGATACGAGGCAATCTGTGTACCATTATTTACAAATAACAACAAGATCAATTTATACACAATATGTCAAACTATTTTTCACACAAGTTTTGATTTTTTCAATAAATCCATTCCTTAATAAGTCAAGACTAGATGTAAGATCTAGATCGATAGAAGGTTTACAACGCACATTACGTAAAATATAAACCTAGCTTTAAGATTGCTTCGATTTATGGTAAATAATTATACTGCGCCACCATGCGCCATTGCTACATTCAGTTTAATGGGCAAGCTTTATCAAAGCATCGGTCGAAATTAATACATATCTACATGACTGTATCTGTTCTTAAATTAAATTAACCATGATTACACCACCGGATTACACTTGGAAAAACAAGTACAATAAAGATGTATGATTCGAACTTGCTGTGATATCATAAGTTATAAGTCTTATTAATGTTTCAGCAGTACATTATGAGTTTTTAATTATAAATAGCCGTCAATACTAATTCCTACGTCTTCAGCTAGCCAAGTCGTTTGGCCACTGACTCAACAAAAACGTTGGTAGAAAATAAACGTAAAGCATAGTTCCTACATTAAGTTGCCTTTTACGATTTCTGAATCGGCCTGTGTGGAATTGGAGTCAGTATTTTAGGCAACCTCAATAGCTACTATCAGGACCTTATCTTCATAGATGTAAACTGTAATTGTATATAACTCAAAAAATCGGTGAATAATTTTATTAGTATGAATTTTTGTTTAGTTAGTATCTTTTTTATAAAAAAGGCTCATTCGTACCATGAGTATAATTTTACAGACATTGATGTTTATATGCGTACTTTGCTTGAAGCCACCTGGGCTTCTCCTGTAAAAGTAACAAGCATACGATGAATTATGGCAATTTATTAAAACGACGTATACAAAGTAATTGACATACACAAAATACCAAAGAAAGTTATCTAAGTGTCTAATGATTGGTATGAAACCCTCGATTAACAAACTGCGTACGGCTCCGTCCATAATACACAAACAGATGCAACGAGCAGTCAACGTGGGTACAAAAGAACGCCAACTGGTACTCGCCACACCCACGCGAATTCCGCACGCCCGGCGCCCGTGCGACAGATAGCAGTGCCAAGATGTACACCTGCCCCATAACTGACCTGAACTCGATCCACCTTAACCTAAACTTTGATACAACTAAAATAACACGAGTATCAAATGAAATACTTTTGCAACTGCTGCGGAATTAATAAATAAGCATCCCATTACAGGGAATAGATTATGTTTCTGTATTTTTTTTATAAAAATAATAAGTTAATGCTTGACTACTATTCTGCCTGATGGTAAGCAGAGACGCAGCCTTGGATGGTGAGCGCACTAACTTAGAAGATGCTTATTCACTCTTGCCTTGAAGACACAAATTAGCAGGCCTGGATTGTATAAACCTGAATTCTCCAGTATAGATGGGACGAGACAAGATAAATGTAATACCAGTAAGTTATTCAGGGAAATTACAATCGACGACACAGAATATCTTTTTTACTTTGCTGGAATCTAGAATCTTTGGATGTCAAATGTCAAATGAAATATATTAAGTACCACAAAAATGAAATTTAACTGGATTTCAATGAAAATTTCTTATAAGAATATAGTCAGTGGCTATACAAACGAATGCAGAAACATCTTTAAATATGAATACCAAGCAAACATGTTTGTAAAGCTTGCCTAACATGAAATATGGATAACATAATATTAGCAAGTGTAATACAGGGGAAGATCCTGTCGTGAGGTCGATATTTAAATGAAGTTTACGCCAACTTGACGAGCAGGTTAATTAGAATGTATTATGCAAATACGGCATAAACAAGTAGTCCCGTGAATGTGTTGGGGGCAATGGACTCTGATTCATCCACAAAATTGAGATTAGGACGAGTATCCGAGCTTGATATCTAAATATAGAGCGGAAGGGTAACAGTTGCCATTTTGAATGCCAAAATATTAAACGCAATTCGCTACGGTATTATTAATACTTTTGATAGCTGAGTTTCAAGTTGCAGTTTAATGGATGTTTCGTTTTTATTTTGTAATTAATGGTTGAGGATATAATAGCGATTCAGACTTTTTGTTTAGGAAGGCTAACCGAGTATGTTTGGCTTCGTTTTAAAGTTAGCGTAAAAAATATATACAATATTGTGAATATGCGGCCTTGTTCTTTTCTGATAGTAGAAGATATACAATAAATACTCTTGATCACTTCCTTTTTGGTTTCAAAGTCAAGTCACCAAAATTAACAATAATAATACAATTTCTTTAAAAAAATAAAATTCTATGTCAATACTTTAAAATTAAAAATACCTTCCTCGATTCTCCTGTTCACGAAAAAATCATTAATGACTACAGTAACAAAATAATATACATATATTTTTCAAATGCATTGCTCTTAAAATAACTCCTTAAATTTTCATACGTCATACGTTAAAAAAACCGCTTCCAAAACGTTCAACTAGTTTTAGAAATTAGCGGGGATAAAGGGGTAGATAGAGAAACAGATAAAATTTCAAAAACATTTTTTATATAACTTTAACGTTAATAAACACCCGTAGTGATCCTTTTCGTAAAAATTTTGTATGTTCAAACGTTGATTATTTAAAATTTTATTATATGGGATAAATATTAACTGTTTAGTGCCCGTGAAGTCAGAGTGTGGCGCGTTATTTTAAGCTCCTCGCCGCCATGGCTCATGTGGCTATAATAATGGATATTCGGATGATACTGGTGATTCAGCGAAACATCTTGAATGACTCTTGTTATTTTGTGAGCTCATCCTTATTTTCGGTTTAACGTCTTCCTAAAAGTTCTGATAATTCATTAATACTACACAATTGTATGAATCACAGATAATAGTACGCTGGTAGTGCACAATCAATACATTACGAACGTTAATTATCCTTAGTTACTAATAATATAGGTTAACTGAAATTAAATTATAATAATAAAAAGACTCGATTTTACATGCACTTAACTTTGCAAACAATATGACACTAAGCACTAACCGTGGTTACCGTGGAAACCAACGAAGGATGTTTATACAGTATAACTCTTGGTTGGTTTGATACAGTATTCTTTTATTAAAAATTAAATGACTTAAATTAAAAAATACATTTATATACATATGTTGAGTTATTGGTTATATTATTCCAAACTTTGTAGGCAATTTACTACTAAGGAACTACGTGCTAAGACGGATCTCAGAACAAAAATGTGCCATCAGTTCTGTCATAGAAATACAGTTAGCTTACTTTATTAAATCCGTAACATGAGATCAATTATAGATGTGCGCTCTGGATATCTCGGTGGAAAAACGTACAGCCATTAGAAGCACAGTTACGTAAAACGCATAACGTTCTAGGAACGTAGAAAAACTATAAATGCCTCGTTTCACATTGGCGCGAGAGTTATTGGGACAAGCGAGGAATAAGGCTATATAGGTCTAACACTAATATGAAGTAGTTTTTAACTTGTAAGCTATGGAAGGAAGTTCCACCAACGGTGAAACGGTATTCCCGCAGTGCTATCAGTTTATTTCTTTCACAAACTGAGTTCATCGCATTTTTCTTAGTTAGCAACGCATCACAACGCTCTGAGTATTAAACGAGTTAATATCCATTAAGATTAAGTTATTTTGATTGAGTAGCTGGTGTCTATGTAAAATAAGTAATTCTGAATAAAAATTACTACCTACACTATAAACTAAATAAAACCTAAAATTCCTTGGCTCATCATTTTCAAATAACACATTGTTGGTATTATTAAATTATATAATTTGTGCAACCTTATACTGCACTTTATTGCAATATAAATATTAACGCACGTTTCGAGGTACCTATACATATAAATGTACCGAAAAGCGCAGATAAGTACTCAACGCACGGTATATTTCAAGTTTCAAAACGCGTGAATGCACGTCGCAAACGCGTGAAAAGCACAACACTTATCTTAAAGCATATCTTGTGTGATAATAACATTGAGGCTTAGCGATCGTTCTATTGCAGATTAAGCAATTATCTCCTATTCTCATTATCTTCTTATTTAACTGACAATTTACGTGTCTTGGTATATAAGTGTATATCACCGATCGCTAACTGTTGTACATATACCCAGATAGGACCTACGGTAAACTGGTCAAGTCAGCGCATTTGTACTAAGTAACGGACCTGAACCAGCTGAGGTCCAGTCAATGGGATTGAAAAACTTGTCCGTCACCAGTCCGAGCTGTCAGCGCGACACGTCGCTGCAACACGTCACGTCCAATCTCGCCCCTTATCTGTTATTTGGGTGTGTAGTAATACTTTCGTCTTAATAAGTTTGTTACAGCTGTGTAAGTTTCATCGTGCAACTGTTTCAGTCGTAGTTACACATATTGATTTTAGGTTATAGTTTGTGAGAAAAATTCGAACATGGAAGATACATTCTTTTGTTTTTAAACACGTTTTGTTTTTAAATTTTTCTGTACAAAAATGCTGCCATGGTAGAGTCAGTAATGAAACGCTCCTGATGTCTCCAACGAAAGGCTTTTCTTTTGAAAATTTATTACTTTCCATTGTCTGTTACTGCACACTTCATGTAGAGATTATAACTTCTGATAGAAAGGAGAGATCGAAATTAATCCTAAAATTCGTTTACACCTACTAAATAATTATATTAGAGAGTTTCATTCCTTTTTCGTAAATTAGTTTTATGTAGTATTATTATTATTCAGACTATTCTGTAGGTGAAAACGAGGTGTAGGACCGCCAGTTTAGGAATAACTTTATAGCTTAAATTTATAAAGTATACATAGTTTAAGAATAATTTTATAAGTTGCAGTGGGATACGGATTAAAAGTAGATTAATATTTTCGTTTTTATTATTATTTTCGTAACGAATCTCTAAAATGCGTGTGAGTGAGTCGCAAATAGATTCTTCGCAAAAATTCAAAATTCGATAATCCTTCTTTTAATATTTAACTAACCCCTTTGCCCTGATTTATCCCACTTTTTCTTACCCACATATTCCATAGAAAACATACGAAGCTACAGTTAGAACGCTTAGCAAACTGCAATAGATGTGAACCAAGTTTATCTTAACTAACAAGATCCAGTCTCAGATTCACAAACCGTTACTGACCACATAACTGTGCGTAACATAATCGAGTTGCAATATCACCGCTTTTAATAACTACACTGCACTCATTTGTTTTTACGGAATAACACATAACTAATAACAAATGACGACATTTGGACGACAATGACCCAACTAACATTTATTTTGTTATTCAAAATAAACATATTTTTATGTAGACAAAACAATCCGCTATTTTACTATACGTACACTAATATGATACAAAATAGTACTTTGAAGCCGCAGTAGATGAAAGAAACATTGTTTTCTAATAATCTATAAAGAAATGTATTTAATAAGACACGAAATCCCATGCAAATCAGTTTAGTTCTGATGTTCTCGACTTAGGGATCCCATTGTGAAGAAATACACATGCATATACTGTACAATATACGACCCTGGACGAGATTTTCTATGTTTAAGATTTAGAAGACATTTATGTGACTCAATGTTGTTTGATCTGAGGTCGTGGGTGTTGCGACGTGTCAGTACTAATGTGTATATTATGTCTATGTCACACAGATAATGTTAACTGTGCACTACAAATGTGTGAACGTTTCTAATTTCATTCTACACTATATAAATAAGTTGGAATAAAGCAGTTACACATTAACTTATTCTGTTTGGTAACTTTGACAAATTTTATTACTAAAAAAAAATTGCCTTTTTTATTTCATTTACTGCATAATTACGCACTTCATTCATAGCATCTGGGTATAATGTTGTCAAGTCACTTACTTTGCGTTAAAAAAAATATTGTGCTTATGTAGTCTCGTGCAATATAAGCTTACGAGTAACTAAAAAAAAAATCTGTAGGTTGAACCTGCTACCTAACGATATGATTAATTTTAACTTCTTCCGTTAGTTACATGAAACGGCCGTAATAAGATTGGATTCGCGATCGGTCCGTTAGCGCCACCTAACTGTACCTACATAATGTGATCAAGTTGCAATGTCAACTTACTACTTCACTGCTATTTAATATAAACGACCGTAGCCGCGGCGTGATGTTATTTGGATCTCTATACCCGTTACTCATATTTTAGTGTCCAGCGGGTGTGACTACGTTTGTATGCCATTAGCTACTACGGACTGTAAATGACTTTTAACTCCAATTAATATTGTTGTTAATTTTTTACACTTAATGCCCAATGTCATATAAACTTATTACATAATATTTTTCATCAGAGGACGATTATGCAACATACATAACTTTCCTGCATGCATTCGAACATTTGATAGCGGATACGTAGAAACAGCTAGTGTAATATGATATTTACCCCATAGGCCAGCCATTACTAATGCGTTAACTGGGCACTCTTGTACCGCATTACGATTAACTATTAGTAATAGATTCAATGCAAACATTTCAATATGCATTATGTACCTAATGGATTTGGTTTAGATTTTAAAGCACCATCTGTAATATATTTCAGCTTACGCAGTACTTCAGAATTTATTGCTAATTAATTAAGATATATATCTACTTAATAATTTGAGTAAATCAGTTTTGGTGAAATACTAGGTATATTCGTTGGATTTTATAAACAATCTGTAGATCTTTATCACGTTAGATGTCCTTTTATGTATACGATCTCCATAATAATATATAGAATAAATCTACAATTTCTTAAATAGAAGGACCTTTTGTTACAAGATCCTATCGATTTCGTGCGGAGGAATTCGCACTAAACGCCGCCGTTTACGTCCAATCATTAACCAGTTTGCTACCTATCAAGAGCAAGAGGCATTTTACTGGTTTCAAGTATTTTCGCAGGACAGACAGAACAGACGCGCTCGGCTGGCGTGTGGTGGCCGTACGATTAAATATGCCTGTCTATCTTAATATTTGCTGCAAATCCTGCTTTATCTACTCTTACAACAGTGCTTTTCAAAGCTTCATATAGTTTGATAGAAACAGTTACAACGATAATACCACCTAATGTGTATGAAGTAATTTACAGTGTTAAATATTATAATGTATTTGTTACAATAAACAATAGAATCTAACTGAAGTTCATACAAATATTTATATATTGTGGAAATATTATAACGAATTAATTAAAGGCAGTTTTAAAATCTTATTCAGTAGTGATTTAACAAACACTATTAAACCTTCCGGCTATGAGCGCTTTACATGTAATTTCAATATTTTGTTGTTAATTTTTTAATCCTTGCAACAATTCAAATTTGATTTCTCATATTTCTTTGTGACATCCGAAATAAGCATACTTACGTCATTTTCAATATTAATTCACATTTCCCCCAAAGGCATAATTTCATCATAATTAGACATTAGGAAATCAAATCTAGTTCGAAGTAAATTCGGAAGCGAAATTTAGACACATTTGATCTATATAATAGAAGCATTCATTCTAGACGGAAAAATAAAATGTCTTAACATTGACACAGGAAATTTATATGTTCATTAGTCATAACATATAACAGAAGTTGATAAAGACGCGTCATACTTCTCAGTTAGATTCCGAGTACTATTAAACATGAGTAACTGACTAATTCTTCTCGTAAAAAATATATAAACACTAAGATCGTAATGATAAAAGCGCCGCATCGGAAGAGGTTTAGTATTACACTTAGTAGGTCACTTTCCTAGAGGATTCTTCGACCGTTCTTTGCATATTGACTTGCAAGTATAAAATACTCAAGTTATTCAGTATAGTTATAATAAAATCAACGAATATACGTAAGCACGGTTGTATTTTTATAGAAGGTCAATTTCATATGGTTTTATTTCATTTAAGACAATCCCCAAAAGTAAGGACAGGTCAATTATTTAATTGTCATCGTATCTCAAATTGAAGGTCAATTTGAGCCTGAAATTACTTCGCATCACTTGAGTTGACGTCACTACCAAATGTTGTTTCTGGAAAGGAAATGTGTGGCCATAAATTATTGATTCGATAATTTGCATCAGTGAGTCATTCATGATGCAACAAGGTGCGTCGTCTTGCTACAAATCTCATAGTTTTACTTAAGTGCTAAAATTACAAAGAATTAGCATAAACAATCGTAATAAATTATTCGACATTCTTACATTCCGAAGAACATTGAGGTACTCTAAAATAGGTCGTGAAATTTTTCAGTACCTATGTTTCGGGTGAGTGCCAGAGATCCCGATATAAAAGATGTGCTTATACGCGATGATGACCACGTACCATCAAATCACTTCATCTTTATGGCTACTTACATAAAAAAGTATGTATGAAATGGGTAAATCATCTATAAAAACCTATTCGTTGTCGAATGAGTGAGTCTTCAAACAAGTACGTAATGGAAAAGAAAAAACAAGCTTATGAAAAACAAGATTGTAAGGAACTCTATCTATGTATATGTATCTGAAGACCTGCGTGGAGTAATGGTCACCAAGCTGGACAGTCTTTTGAAAAGTTCCTGGTTCGATTCCCGGTGAGGCAGAAATTTGAAAGAAGAGTTTAAATTTCTGTTCTTCTTCTTTTCTGTGTTGTCCATACACCCATAACACTGGGTATCGTAGTGTGGGGATAGGAGAACCAGTAATAACATTTTCTTGTCCATTTATTCAACGATTTTCTTTACTTGTTTATTGTTTGTTGCTATTGATGAAATGAATAAAAAAACGATATACAGTTAATCAATGTAAAGAATAAGAAAAAATGTTCGAAATATTCAAATCCATGATTTCCTCAATAATTATTTTGGTTGAATTTTGACCACAGGAAAAACACTCGTATATCTCCTGGTAACCGATAACAACACATTGCATATGACTAGAAACATGAAGATTTCTGTAAT
Source organism: Carystus phorcus (assembly GCA_018248895.1). NCBI lineage: Eukaryota > Metazoa > Arthropoda > Insecta > Lepidoptera > Hesperiidae > Carystus > Carystus phorcus. The sequence continues at coordinate 17,914 of DWJN01000488.1, forward strand.
GTAAGTATAATTATGTACGTAGAACGTGCATTGATGAGCTTTGATAATAATAACCACGCGATGCGACGTTCAGAAGGTCAACCGTGATAGATGCATGAAGCTTAACTGATAATTTAAGCCTTAAAAGGTCGCTGGGACGAGCTCTCGAGTACTTGCCGTCCAATTACCCATAACGAGCTGTCGCAAGCAATGTCGTTCAACCAACATGCAAAGTCACTGGTGCGCCTAATGGTGAAGGTGCTGTAATGGATTAAGTTATTCATGCGTTTCTTAAGAAGTTATCAGTTATTTTTATTATCTTTAATTAGGTAGGTATTTGTAATGCAATATACGTTACGTGATAGGTTATGGATTAACATTACTTTCTGTCCAGTAGCTTTACAAGATAGATACCTACTAACATTTTCAATCATGTATTCGTAGTGTAAATGTATGTTCGTATTTGTGTGTATCAATATTTAACATTAATCTTTCTACGCAGGTTAGGCAGTAGGTTAATGATTAGGTATGTTATATTACTGCAGTACGACATTATAACGATGAAAAAAAAATTTTTTTAACTTTAATTAGCTTCAAATGCTATTTATACGCAACTAAATATAAAATTTATAAATTCGTTGTCAGTTTTAGAACTACCGGTTTTATGCTTATTTCTACAATGACATTTTTATAAATAGAGTACTGTTACTTACGATCTACAAAACGTAATTAATCTACTTCCAGCGCAACTTAAACTTTGAGAATAACAGACAATTGTAAAAGTACCTGCACGCTGTTCTCGCCGCGCGCGGCTCTGGCAGAAGTGTTAGCGGCACTTCAAGTGATTCCAAGAAGCCGGGATACCTTCACCAAACTACTATTTTATTTTATTTTCAGGTAAATTGAAAGGTTGGAATTTCTCTTGTCTAACTTTCTGTTATATCGCCTTAGCAGTTCTGCGTAGTCGTAAGATTTACGAATAAATAAAAGGATTGCGAAACAAGACTTGGACAATTTTTGTATACATGCTTGGTCAAAAAATATCATCTTTTAATTGTGTATCTTACCGGCAGCAGTATGTTTATACCTATATATTTATATTTTATTTCAAATTCAAACTTACATTACTTGCCCAAGTTACAATACAATTTATAATTACCTTCATTAGACATAAAATACTTACATCTCGTCTTCCTATATTACAAATTTATATACTATACTAAAAATCATAGTACCTAATGACAGAAAATTACTTAATTTTGTGATTAAATAGTCTAAAAGAACTGTTGAGACAAAAAAGAAATTGCAACTTTTAATTAAAAACTAAGGAAATTCTAGAATATTTTTACATAGCTTTGTAATACCTTTACTCACCTAGTGTAACCGGATAGACGTCCTTCAAATTTAACCTTGGTATGACTTCAATGAGTAAAGACGTGTGTATAATGAAATAAACCCGTTTAAAGTCATGACTTACGTAGCAAAAGTAAGCTGGCTTTATATACATATCAATTTACACTTGTAAGAAGTTGTGCCTCGTGCATTCTAACCACAATTACTGATGACTATTTCTATGTAGACATAAATGATTTTTCAAAAAGAGTTAAAAAGTACGAACACAAACAATATTCATTTCATGGCATATTACTATTTCGTATTATGCTGCAACTGGGTACAGTTTTTATAACTTCTAGCAACTTCTAGCATTAATGACATTCTATAATTTAATGATTTAAAACTTGCTTACTACATCATGAGTACCTACTAGTTAAAGTAATAATAGTAAGTTATCCTCGCGTAACTTCAATATAAACAAAAATTAAAAACATGTTATAAACTTTTACTTACTTTAATAAACGTAACTACACAAAAATTTCAAAAAAATATTTTTACTCACGACTGATTCGATTATTACGGATAATATTACAAATATTCTCATAGATAACATGTACGAATCTAATAACCATACACTAACTTTGTAAACCTAACGAGCACAGCCCAGAACATATGAGAAGCTTGCCCCAGGGCTAGTATTTACCATAACAAGGGATACAATGGCCCCTCAGTAGGAGGAACGCGCCTAACTGGGTGTAAAACGAGCCGATACTAACGAGATATAACCTTTTGTGTTCTGTAAACCAGATCTTAGAGATTAAGTCTGACTTGTATTGCTTTCGTTTCAGTTTATGCTGCTTCCTGGCCGGTATAATGAGGATTTAAGTTGCTATATAACGAGTATCTTTTATATATGAACAAGAACACACATAGAAATCTCATATAGAATCACAACTAATCATAAATAGTTAACAGAAACAGAAATATTCCTTGGTAAAGTACTATCGTTATTGACGTAGAGACATTTGTGTTTAAACAGCGGTTTTTAATAAGTTCAAACACTTATATACTATTTAGTTGCCACTTAATACATATACTTAAACAATTATATTACTGAGGTATTTATACTCTTCATGAGAACCATTAATTTATACTTACAATTTTGTTTGCATAAGAACGTGTTCAAATCTTTACTAAAATAAACAGAACGTGCGTGACCAAAGAGATGGAAATAGTTTAAAAGAAACTATTGTTAGCAATTAATACTTTCCGTTATTAATAGTTGAAGCTCGAATAGTATAGGAGTTACGATTTACGTGGGACATTCCGATTTACAAGTCCAAACATCCTTTATTGACTTTTTTATTGCTGTCAGTAAAAATATATTGCTTATATATACCTACATAAAATACAAAAGTATTAGAAATTGTATTTGTATTAAAATATTTATTTTAATTATATTTATATTATTACTATTTTATATATATTTTTATTTTTAAGTTTTTTGTTGTACCTATTTTACTTAATCTTTATTGACCACAATAATACATTACGGTAAAAATGGCGAGCTTAATTCTAGTGCACGAACAGTGGTACGACGAAATAATAACGATGTAAAGTAATCTTATTTTCTCATTATTATTTTTACCTTCCTTTCCAAAATTTGTTCCGTTGCAACATTAAGCTCGGGCCTGCGATCATGCATTTCTTTATAGATTACAAGACAAGGACAAAAATAGAACGAAAGCTTTCGTAGATATATACATATATACCTGTGATTTATAACGAAATTTAAAGAGACAGGGAAATATCATGAATCAACGGGTCGACACAAGAGTAATTTATGGCATTTCGTTTTAGTGTCCCACACACATATGTATGTATTGTAGATACAGTATAGATAACAAATCACCATGACGTCACTATTTCATTCACAGTCGTTCTTCTAGAAACTTTGTATCAAAGTCCCGCACAAAAAGAGTTTTAAATACACATTTAATCACAATACTCATTTTAAGATTTAGTTTACTGTGAACTTTTAGACGAAAACGTTTATAAATTTTTCTCGCTTACTCGTAGCGAACGAGTATAGTATAATATAATCTTCCGATGATTTTTTACAAATTGAAATTTATGTATATCTCCATATTATCATTCAACTTGTAATATAGCAGTATTTATATTCCTATTTTACATTGCCTATTTTATTATCTTACTAAATACATTTTCTAAATACATTTAGTAGTGTTTTTAACTCCTATCTTGGGTTACCTACTTAGTGTATATTCGTATTTTTATTATAATAAAATTCTAAGGTACCTATTGCTAAAATTTTAAGTTTCAAGCTTAAAGTAATTCGGCTGGACATTGTTCAATTAGTCAATACGAAAAAAAAGTTTAAAACACACATAATGCATGACCTAAAGCAATGACCAAATACAGGCGAGTTAAACACTTAAACATAACACGGAAACAATGTAACCGTATTCGTAAAAGCTTCATATGGTTCAAAGTAGGTATAACAATAAGAATTAGTAATAAACTAAATAGAAACGCAACGGTTTTTAGTCTCCTTATATAAAACTAACGGCCGGTTTCTGAAAGGCTGATCAACGAAAAAATTAAGAAATTCACTGTCAAATCTAATGTCAAACGTCAATTGGGTTGCAGAAAGCATTATAATTCAGAAATTATTCGCTAATCAACGTCACAAACTCGAATTGACTTCATGCAACTTCCACGTTAATATGTGTGTTATATGAACGAAATTTTGACAAGCCTTTCAGAAACTGGGGGTAAGTGTTTTATTTAAAAAGAATTAGGATGCAATTCGTCACGCGATATATTGTTTCGTCACACGTTTAAAATAAATTAAATGTCAATAAATTTGGTTGTTATTCCTCACGCTAGTTAGGGCTGCTGCCTATGTACCTTCTAAGTAGTAAAGAAAACACAAAATTGATTTACGTACAAAATTTATATACCCATACTTTTTTTCCTTTATACGGTACAAAATATAAATATAATAATGTAATATAATTTTATTACCTTTATTGAGATTTAATATAATTTAATTAAACGCAAAAATGATCTGATTATTTAATTCATATCAGTTTGAAGTAATGCATGTAAAATTGATAAAGTGAATTTAATTTAGTGTTTATTTTAATTTAATTTTGAAGATTGTACACCTATTAACGCTATATTACAGAGATCATACACATACATATGTATTTTGTAAACCAGCCTAAAGAACCTGTGACATTGCAATAAAGAATTATTATGATTTAAAAAATCTCCTCCATTGGGAAGGTAGTGTATAATTGATTACAAAATTATAACCGAACCGAATATTAAAGTGTAACGTAAATGAAATCCGAACTACGTATGTAACTAGTATAAAATTAATATGAGAAACTACAGAATGTATTCTTATTTTTAATATTAATTTAATAATTCTTGACGATCGTGGTGAAGAATTCTAAGATACTAACATACTTATTCTGCTTATAAAAACACAATTATAAATTATATAACTGTATTTAAATAATTAATTTTAATATAGAATCAGGTTAATTTATGAATTACTAGGTAATTTTATACATACAATAATTTTTAAAACGAAAACAATAAAGAGCGGAACCGAATTCTCCATACAAACGATTTTAACGCGTTCATAAAATAATATTTATTTTTTAAAAGATTCACTTTCAAATGTGAAAGTGTTCATTAAGTTAAAACAAATTAAAATGCACAAAGTAATCTGTGAGAATTGAACGCTTGACTGCAAATTTTATATATCTTTATATATATAATTTTTCTGTCAGTGTATGTTACCACTGATTTTGATGTATTTTGTGTGTTTACGTGTGTTTGACAATATCTTAGATTCACAAAACGATCCGCCAGAAAGTGTTTTTGTTTTATATTGCAAGATAACGTCTGCTGAATACACTAGTATAAATTAGAGTAGACCAAACAGTGCCTCTAGTTTGATGGATTAAGATGACAGCATCATTAATCACATATGATATTTTTCAGAATGTTTAACTACACAAATTCAGTCATTTTTACATATTATACTTGCCGTCCAGAGGGATACTTAAACGATAAGAAGACGTTTATTCTAGAAAATTCCTTCAATAAACAATACTATAAAATATGTAACAGAAAATATACAGTCATAATTAACACACTTTTACATTTCAAAATTAGATGATTATCTTAACTTCCTCCATTGTTATGTCGTCTCTATTTATAGATTTCTTTTGAATTTTGCATAAGCTCGTCTAATCTTTACATAAAAATATTAACTATTATGATAATCATTATTTATCCATATCTTTATTTAATACGTGAAGCAAAAACTTTGGACCCCTTTTAACGAAAATTGCGCGGACGGAGGAGTATAATATTTGGCCCACTTATAGTTTATATGTAGGAGAAGTGCAGAACGCTAATATTTTTTTATAATATGCAGTAGAAGCATA
>DWJN01000489.1:0-23704 GCA_018248895.1 Carystus phorcus
AATGGAGACCACTTCGAATAAACATTGTATATTTTTAATAGTTATATATTGATGTATTAAACTAACTCACTATGAAAGGAATAAATGTTACGTATAAAAAAAAAATCGTGCTTTTCTTTATAACAATATTTATGGCAAGACTAAGTATATGAATGATAACTACATTTAAGTTTTAATATAAGATATAGAAAAAATATATTATTAGGACTGCTCTGATTCCTTTCATGCTATGTATATAATATAAGTATATAATACAACACAAACAGATGGAATTGTAAGAATATTTTAATGTGACTTTAAATTTTAAGTAGAGATATATTATTATTAAAACTGTGTAAACCCAAGAAATTTCCAATATTAAATATTATTTTCCCTGTTATGAGATAGCAATGCTAATTAATTTTATTTAACTTTAGACTATTCTGGGTTGCACAAATTTTGCAATAGTACAAGTGCCTACTCATAATAATTGTTGCAAGGATCGAAATATAATACAATTATAATGAAAACTTGAATCAATATATACATATATATGATAAATATTATATGATTTCAGATCGAATGATTGCTTCAGAGCATCTCTCTGGAGTCCCGCTCTTGGTGCTAGCTAATAAACAAGACATTCCAGACTGCATGGGAGTCCATACTGTCAAACCGATTTTCAATCAAAATGCGCACCTTATTGGTGCTAGGGATATTATGCTGATGGCTACTTCAGCATTGACTGGGTAATTAATATTAATACTAAGACGTGCATTGTTACGCAGAATCACGCGTAACGATCGTGTTTATAAAAAAAAAACAATTACATTATATTCATTTGTTTTATTTCAGTGATGGAGTAGATGAAGGTATCAGGTGGCTTGTGGATTGCATCAAAAGAAACAGTGTCGACAGACCGCCGCGTAATCACGACGATAACTTATGAATCAATAGCGACACCTACGGCTTAATAGACGTTCGCGCCAACCTAATACTATGAATAATAATTAGCTTTCCTATTAAGATAATGATGTTTGTGATGTGCGTCGCCTCATTGTTTTGTACAGTATTGACATTTAAAAATAAAACATCAAATGAACAGTGTCTATATTGCTATCCCTTTCCAGTGATAAATAGTACTTTTGATAAGAGATACGTAATTGCTGGATATTTGAGGAGCACCTGTAGCTGATAAAACATCACTGATAACAGTTCAGTTTGCACGGTTGTGAAACTACTGTTAGTCTGGTGAAATGTTTTAGTGTTTACGTTTAAGTTAATTGTGTGACTATCATAATTTAGTATGGCATATCCTATGTATGAAGTTGATTGGAGTGTTTTACCGCCAGAACAGAACAGGAGGTAGGTGTAAATAAGACTACAATTGCCTAATCGACATCTTACGATTTAAATAATTTTAGGAACACGTCATTAACAGAAAGAGACAAAAACAGACTATCAAAATTTGAAAACATTGACTGGTACTTTGTTATCAGAACCCTGAAAATATTCATGTTTCAGAAGTTTCCACGTAGCGTCCGTTCAAATATAAAGCAGACGATTTGTCTTGTCAATTCCCTAAGTCATTACAAATACTCTTTAAGTTCACTGTAGCCAATTTTTTGAATTAAATATTAAAAATTAACATTATAGTACTTAAATTGTGATTAATATTTATCGCATAATTATCAGCAGTATATATCTGTAGTAAATATAAAAAAGAAACAAAAGTGGTGTAAAGTCACGTCATATGTGAATGCTAGAGCGAGCAAGTTGCGAGTCATGTCATGTCGATCGGCCATGTTGAATTTCTTGCAACGCAGGAAATGTCAGCTGGCGGCTGTCGTAATATTTCTTTGTAAAACCTGTGATAAAAGAATTAAAGGGGGTTTTCTCTGTAATACACCAGTAAACCCAACACATATGTTACAATAGACTTTCTGTTTAAGTGAAAATATGATATTATTTGCTCAACGGTGGCATGTGATTTCACTCGCATTTTTATGGTTTGTGACAAGATAAAATGGTTATAACTAAGTTATAACATCCAATAACTTATTGTAAAGTATTCTTTGTGTTTTTAAGTTATAACAAAAGTGATTTGAAGTGATAGTTATTGAATCAAGCTTGAGTTCTTTACGTATATTTTCCTCTTCGTCCGAGTCTCACCTGTCGACTGACCGAACAATCCTCGAGCCTTGCGATCTGAAGAAAGATCTGATATTAAACTACTAACATATAAAACTATAAGTGGACAAGATGAACGGCTCCGAGTCCGGGTAAACCTCCATATTTATTTAGTAAACTGTTGCGATTTTGTGTATCAATTACTTAACTTTGTTACTTGATAATCGTCTTCCGTCTGAACAAATCAAGTGTTTATTGTGAAGACTCCTGCAATAACATTGTATACACAGGAATGACGTAAAAATATTGTAAAGTGATGCTTTTGCTAAACAAACTTCTGAATTTGTAAACACATTTTAACAGATTATGTTTATAATTTCAGTGACAGTGTTCATTTACATTTAAAAGCAATTTGCTTTTAAGAAGACAATATTTTAATTGAATTTTATTACTTGAATAACCAACATAACTAAAAAAATTCAAATAATAACTTGATTTTTATACTCCCCTTTTTATAATTTCATTTTGGTTCCTGCAGTAATCCGTATTAAATGTATATACTCCCACAGCACTGTTTTAGTAATAACCTTTTGAAAGATATGAAATTTTATCTTTAACTTTGTAACAATTGTTTAAATGAAATAACTGAAACTAGTTTACCTTTGAACAATATTAAAACAAACTAGTTTTATATTATTTAGGTAATTATATATATAAAGTTTCAATATTTCAACTACAAACCAAAATTAATTGTCTGTTTATTTAATTATTCTAGTATACTGTATACTCTAATTTGAAAAGCATCTTAGACTTGTGTTATTACAAAGAAACAGCATAAAACCATGCATATTAATTAATTAGAAGTAATAAAATTGTTGAAAACTTCATTAAACACAAAGTTGCCTTAATTAACTATAATGATACACTTTTAAAGCTATTTGATAACGAAGCAGTGCTCCTGCATGTAATTTCTATGACCTTTAGCTATCTCGTACTGTAATTGAGCTGATTGATCAATTTAAAGTATTTGATAGATGATAGAACATGTTATTGAGTAAAATGTCTCTATTGCATGATGTAAGAACCAATTAAAGATATAAATTTAATATGTTATTACTGGGTCATTTTGCATATTTTCAGGATGTTTACTCTTAAAGTGTATAGATTTTATTTGTGTTATCTGTGTTCTGCTAATGGCATTTAAGAATAAATAGGATGTGCTTTAGACCTCCTCAGTCATGAGACTTTAGTAGACCTGTGCTCAGTAGTGGGTGCCATGGACAACACATAAAGACAATTACATACACACTCAGACTAACAACCGAAATTTCAATTCATCATTCATATTTCGGCCTCGCTTGGAATCAAACCCAGGACCCTACAAATGGCAGTCCGGCATGGTAACCATTACATCACATGGGTCGTCAACTTTATATTTATATTGTATTTTGTTTAAACTATCTACATACTTCCCAGCTGTTTGTTATAGTTAAATACCGCATTAACAAAATACCTAATAATAAAGGATATCCCCACTGTAGGTATAATGTCTTTGTGATGTGGCTATTGTGCATTGAGCTATTGTGGTTCGCAACAAAGCTCCTTGACATTCAATATTGTATTGAAGCAAAGGACATGTATATTATATTTATATGCTATCCTGATAAATTATTCTAATTAACAGTCAGGTTCTGCAATGTATCTATCTGTTACTGCGGTTTATATATCAACTTATTGTTATCCATACTATATTTTATAGTTGAAGAGTTTGTTTGAACATACTAATCTCAGGAACTGCTAGTTAAAATTGAAAAAATATTTTTTTTGTTGAATAGTCCCATTTAGTGGGGAAGGCCAACCTAAGGTTATATAAACTAATGCTACAGCCCATAGGAGCTGAGAATCAATAAGAAATGCTACAAAAACAGGATAAAGGTTCAAAAGTTATACCAAATTTGCCAAATTCGCTAGTTGTTAATAAAACATTGAATCAGCCTCAAAAGTAAAAGGGCATATTTATTTTTGTCTGTTGAAATGTAAAAAGAATTCCTAACTGCTGGAGCATCTTATTTACACTATATACATGTTATTGTAATTGACATGAAATAATAGTTACAAAAGCTTAGAAATAAAATGTGAAGTCAATACAGGTTGTTGATGAAGTAAAGAAAGTAACTATTTTACAATTTTTGACATAAGAAATTTCATGTTCTATGTTCCAAATTTTTATTCACTCAGTAATCTTTGTAACTCCAATATTTTCACACATAAAATTTTGGGGATGATTAATACAGGTTGTAAAAAAGTATTATAATATTAAATATATAATGTGATAAAACATTACTAAAAATCCGATGGTAACAAAACAATATAAAGTGTTTTATACTGTCAGGTTTCAACATGTTTTGTTAATGTATTTACTTAATGTACTATTTGCAACAAAGAAAACATATTCCCTCATAATATACATAGAAAAACAATTCAAAAGTAATTTGGATCACAGCCAAATTGTTCTATTAACAAACACTATGTCATAACATCAACTCGACATTTTGCCAGTTTAATACTTGTTAATATCATTGTTTTAGGTTTAACCCGGCGTTCAACATTGCCACCATCAAGCAGGTGGTAAATGAGGCCATAGAGAGAGGTGAGTACTTGTTTCACTGTTTGATATAATTTTAATTATCAAGTAAACACTACCATACTATATAAATAGTGTCATACAGATTTAGTAGTGTGATATTTCTCACCTTTGTACTTGTTTATGAAGAAGTGCTTCATCCTGTTTAACAAGGTTTTTTCAATACCTAATTTCACTGTTTTCTATTTTTATGATTATATATTGGCATGCACTTTATTGGTTACATAAATGCTTACCACTGGGAATATTATGTATTTATATGGGTATGGGTTGCAAAATTTGTAATTTTTTATTCTGTGAAATATAATGCACTGTGACCGGGCAGAGCTCAACTCACTTTAGTATTAATAATGCGCATTATGGTCATTAGAGGTGACTAGAAAATATTATGTTGTTATTTATATTGATTAACACACTTTATTAGCATAACTTAGTACAGTTTATTAACAAGAATTTAAATTTGTAGTTGCTAAGTAGTTTTATTATATTATTTTTCTAACACTAAGATTTGTGTGTTGAAGTTTTATAACTTAATGTGTTAATTTTATGTCCTGAAATAAATCTTTAATTTATGACTATAAAATTGCAATATGAGCAGGATTTACGCAGATTTCGTTATGAGTATTTTGTTAAAAGGTTTTAATTTATTTCCTATAATCCCTTTAATAAAGTCAGTAAAGGGTTAAACATACATTTCATTTAAAACATTCGTTTCTTTTTTAAGTGCCACGTAAATTCTTCGTCGAAATACATTCACGAATCGCAAAAAAAAGATCATCTCTTAAACAAGCAATTCCTTAAACTGAATCGTCTATTCATGTTGTAATAATTACATTTATTCATGTTAATCTGTAATTATTGTTTTAATGTTGATTTGTTTATTTTTTTACATTCTATTGTAAAAGAGTAAACAATACTATTACACAGATAAAGTTGGTTCTCTAGAATCATCACTCATTCCATTAATTTGATACGATTGAGCACATGGCGGTTTACATTGATAAATTTGCTTTCGAACGACAAAACTAGTAAGATAAAATTCAAAATATGTTACGTTTTGGGACTAATAGAAGGAAACTAAAAATGAACGAATGGAGTTAGATTTCACTAAATAAGTTCCTATGAGTGATAATTATGAATTTAAAGTATTTAGGTATGTATTCGTTGAATACAAATTGTTAAATCTACTATTTCTGTTTTAGTTACATGTAACACTTCATAAGCCGTATATTTATAATCTTATATATAAAATTTTCATGTCACAATGTTAGTTACCAATTACCATACTCCTCCGAAACGGCTTGACCGATTCCCATGAAATTTTGTGCGCATATTGGGTAGGTCTGAGAATCGGTCGACATATATTTTTCATACCCCTTAATGTTGAGGTAGGTCCACTCCTTAATTTTTTATTGCAAAACAACGTTTACTGGGTCAGCTATTATAACCATATATCGAATGCTGTACACCCTGTTGTGGCAAATGACACAGAATATTGTCATAATACATACATTGTAAAAATGTATAAAGTGAACCTACTGTATTAAGTGTATAGTGATAAGTCGATGGTGTATGTTAAATAAATAATATATAGCAATAGATAAACATGTTAATGTTTTAGACGCAAGAAAACTATTACAAGGTTGTGTTTGTGCCTAGCCAAAACAAAGATTATATAGGGTGAAGAAGCCATATTATGGCCCCGATCGCTCAATCTAGATAAGATGAATATCATGACAAAGTTAATAAAGGCATCAAAATGTTTTTGCTGACTAATGGCCTATATCAAATTTTTATACTAAGTTTGATTAAATCGTAGGATGCTCTGTGATGCAAAATCGATGATAAAAGATTTTTGATATTGTAAGACTATCCTTTCGTAGTTTTCACCTTTAAATCTTGTAATTACTTTAACTTAGATTGTAATTAGATTGATAGATTACTTGTAATTACTGTGACTTTAATTAAAACTTGCACGTACAGAACATCGCTGTTCATTGCATAGGTTTAATATAATCTATCAAAACTAAGTAGCTAACTGCCGTATTGCATATTCATAAATATAATTTGCATAAATTAGGCAATATATGTATATTTAAAATTGAATTTCAACTTTCATCACACAAATCCCGCCACGCTTATTATATAAGTTAACAAAACAATGCACTGATGAACGCTTTATGTGTGTGTCGTCCGTAACAGTCGCGCCGGTTTCAGTGCGAATGACGACTCCCACCCGGCTCCGGGACCTTATAAGACAGATTCGGGCCGCTCGCACTGCGGCCGAAGAACGAAGCGTCGTCAACAAGGAGTGTGCCTACATCAGATCTACGTTCAGAGAGGAAGACAGTGTTTGGAGGTGAGGTCGAGTTTTGTTGTGTTTACCCTACTTAATGAACTTATCGATGTATATAATTTTTCTGTTCGTGTGTATGTCACTCATCTCTTCCTAAACGGTTGGACCAATTTTGATGATTTTTTGTACTGTATGTTTAAAGGTATTTGAGAACAGTTTAGATTCATAATTCGATTCGATAGAAAGTAAATGTTTATATATGCTGCAAGATAACATCTACCGGGACAGCTAGTGGATATATATAACAATTTTTTAATATATACAGTGATGGCACTATAATGACCTCAGTCAAATATATTCGAACTGCAAGTAATGCCAAAAAACAGGCAATAAAGTTAGATTTCGGATGGAAGGGCGGGTTTTAGTTTATCACCAAATGTAATTCGTTATGGTAACTAGCTTTCATCGGCCCGTTAAATCAACCGTGAAATAGTTACAAGAATTGACAAGCAACTTGACCCATTTATTCAAGGCTGTCAACTCGTCGTAGGTAATTGTTGTGGTACACAATTACACATGTACATGGGTGCTGTTCATATATATAATAAATAGTCCAATAAGTGGTTATAATGCTCCATTGCGTTTACAGTAATAGCAAATCTCTTGACGACTACGAGCCAACGATCTCATCATATAGTGTATTTGTGTGGGTGAATGAATGGCTCTTAGAATGCATCCGCTCACTAAATTGTCCATTGTTCATTTCTCTACGTTATTGTAGTCTGTACTTAATATATTCATTTAGAATTTTAAATAAATAATATTCTGGTCTTTGTATCATCATCATCAGTCATCCATCCTACATATTGTCAGTTATCCATCCATCTTATAGTCTTTGGATTATGCTGGACAAATTCCTCAACTTATTTCCGTCACTCGTTCAGAGACTTATGAATTCAGCCCAATGTCTGCAGCACATCAGGCCACCTAGTTAAAGCTGTCCTCTATTGGTTTTTAGTTGCATGATTGCCATTCGAAGACCTTTCTTACCTAATGAAATTAAAATTTTAAACGCTTATATGACGTTAAAGCTAGGCGGTTCGCGTGGATTCTAGGTGATCGACCGAGTTAAGCGACTGCGGGCGCGGTCCGTAGTTGGTTGGGTGAGCTAGTGACAAAAAATATCTTGAGCGATTCCTTGCTTTGGAAGACACGTTAAACTGTCGGTTCCGACCCTTTTAAGAAATTTCGGAGGTTTGCCGGCAGCAAATTGTCTGACACTTGAGTTGTCCACCAATCTTCAATGGAGAAGGGGCTTGGAGTATACTCTGTAGTGGGCTATTAATTCAATTCATTTCATTCTCCGTATTTATTGTATATTCTATTATTTAATTTTTGATTCGTATGAGTTGCGACACAAAAATATCCATGGTGTGGTTAAAGTACATACAATGTAAATCTAATAAACACGAGCAGCATGAACAATACTTACAGCAGGGAGATACTCTTATATTGCTTCATAAAATTGTCCAGGCAACTCATTAACCCACTTTAATGCCACTTCAGACGACCATTTCTCCAGTGTCCGGTTTTGATTGGTGTATGAACAGCACAGACAAGTAATTTTATTTAATTTAATCTGTGACGGTACTACGACGAGACGAAATGCATTGGTAACGTAGCGTCACGGTCCACGTGTAACCGAATGCATGTTTTGATATTGCACAATGTGTGCATCATTTTGTATTAATTGCGAGTTTCTGTATTTTATTATATACCACAAAATTATAGCCTTTTCCTTAATGCAATATCTTATCATAGATATTTTTGTTAATTATTTTTATATGTTCTTTATAGCAATATAGCTAGCAATAGCTTCCTTGTGAGAGTCAGTTTTGTTAAAATCAAATTGTATGGTATATACTTTAGGAATTTCAATTCTAAAAAATGATAATGTTTATGGGGCACTTAAAGCCATAGCTCACCAAGGCGATAAAACTAAATTGCACGCTACTAACTTAATTTTTTTTCTTTATAGTCGTAATAAAATAGCCCAGAAAAAAGGACAAAAGATTGAATTTAAAAAACAACAATTTGAACTTCATTTCCAACATTTTGAACGTAATTTTAGTGGAGATTTATTGCCCCGAAAATAGTCTAAAACTAAATTGTAGCTTATCAAAGTTTCCATTAAAAAGTTTTTAGACCTTTTTGTAAAATTATTCTTTTTTGAGAAATCAACAACATGTAGGTACAGTAAAAACGCGTAAAAATTTTTTCATTGGAAACTAATATCCATTTGGCACTCTGAATCTACATCGCATACTTTTATTACTTGAAACCGCTACCTCAGCATGAATCTTTAAAAGAATGCATTCCAAGAGAAAAATTAACAAATATTTAAGCCTGCTAAATATATAAGGAAAATAATAAAACACTATTTAATAAAATCTTATTCCTAATCATGTCATATAATTAAATCCCCTATATTTAATTACTGTAACAAGCCGGATCTGTTATTACAGTATAATACGACAAAATCAATTACTTATACTTTTCCCCGTATATTGAATTTACGAGGAAAATATATTTGTATAAAATATTGCCTGTAAATCTGTTTCAATAGCAATCATGTTTTTGTGTAGTTTCGCGCTGTTTTCTGTTTATTACGTCAAAATATTTTCTGATAGATTGATCTTTATAAAAACAACACCTTTATTTTCTGCTTTTTTATTATGCTAATGTTATTTATTGGTGCGCAAATGTTTTGTACACACACAACCCAAAATACGAACACCCAAAACTGCGAAAACGGCAAAATTTTGAGTTTTCCATGCGTGCGCTGAGTAAACGGTGAAAGTTACTCAAAAATCATGTTTTACAAAATTGTTCCCCTCTTAAGATCTAAATAAAAGTCCGCGATAGCATACGTCTAGCTTTAAAGGTTAACCCACTATAACCATTTTTCTGGTTATAAAAATAGTTCTTAAATAATAATTTATATGGCAAAACAACGTTTGCTGGTTCATCTAGTAGTATTATAAATGGTTAGTGAAGTACACGTATAATATGTATTGTTGTCTCCACTCAGATGCCGAAACATCGCGAAGCTCCTGTACATCCACATGCTGGGCTACCCGGCCCACTTCGGGCAGCTGGAGTGTCTCAAGCTGATCGCCAGTCCGCGCTTCACGGACAAGCGGGTGGGCTACCTCGGCGCCATGCTGTTGCTGGATGAGCGACAGGACGTGCATTTACTCATCACCAACTGTCTGAAGAAGTGAGTGCTTTGTACCGTTACTAGCGACACGTCCAGCCTTCGCACGGGTGCAATGCTGATACTAAATACACTACAGAAAAACTGTGAACGTATCATACAAATAAACCTTCCTCTTCAATCACTATATCTATTAAAAAATAGCATCAAAATCCGTTGCGTAGTTTTAAAGATTTAAGCATACATAGGGATATAGGGACAAAAAAGCGTCTTTGTTTTATACTATGTAGAGATTATATGGATGTATCGATTGCGGTATATTTGTGATAATCAACTAGTAGAAGTGTTTTTCCCAGTGATCAAAATTTAATCATGAAGTTGAATGTTTCGTTTTTAACATCATTTTCCTGTTTATATTTTCTATAACTACAGAGTAAACATACAGATGTTTTATGGTAGTAATATAACGACAAAAATGAAGATAGACTCATCGTAGGTCTTTGTTGAAGCGATGCAACGGCCTAGTTGACTTTCGAAAAGTGTTTGTAAAAACCTATTTCGAAAAAATTATTTCATTTGATTTGATAGTTATTTAATAAGTACAAGAGAAATAGGAGTCGATCGCCCCCGCTGTTGCTTAACACGGTCGATTCTAAATAAGTAATTCACTAACAATGATGCACCTGTCCTCAACATTCGATCCTGGTCGCGTCGCTGCCACTACTGATAGTCATATCTACACTGTCCGTTGGTGGTAGATTTCAAACATATAGCATGTTTCTTTCAACGGTATAATTGGACCAGCTAGCTTTGAATTATTCTCTATTGAATCTTCAAAGTAAAAAGAACAAAAAGTGAACCTAATGAGAAAAATATTCTCTGCCAGTCAATTTTAGGGTACTAGGGAAACAAAAGTGGTTCAAAAAAGTGAGATTAAATGAAAAATAAATGTGAAAAAAGAATTTAAAGTAGATGTTGTATACTGTATAGTGTATGATTACTAATACACATATACATATATTATATATAGAAAATACTATTGTAAGGATGATGAAAAAATCCAATTCGAAAAATATGTACAATCTATCTATACAAATTAAATATTGAAATAATATGCGTCATACTTTAATGTCTCCGTATTCTGTGCACGTCGCTGCAATTCAAATGTACAATGTACAGGTGTAATACAACAGTAAGATAGATGTTATATCTTCCATTGTATATTTAAGACCTTTTTATAAATGTAACTATATGTAATATATGTCGAGGAATGAACGTCTATATGAGACTCATTGCTGATGTAATAAATGAATATGTAGTTACTTACGCAGAAAACTGAACTGGTTAGGGAACTGCTGTAGTTTTTATAATTTCACTGTTTTCTTTGAAGTGAATACGTCTTTTAATTTGCTTCTATTGTGAAAGGTAATTCAAAAAACCCAAAACATAGCTCTAAGTCTATCATCTACATTGAATTTGCATACACTACCGGATAGATGAAGAATCAAAGATTTTGTTATGTTCGTAGGTCGAAGAGGGTACGGTGAAACATATATAATTTTCATTTACTCATCTCGAAGTTTCGGAAAGCTTACGACGTTCGTTTGTTTCATAGCTCTCGTTAAAATTGTGTAAATGAAAAAAAATGTAGTAACAAAAATATTTTATTTCAAAACTATAAATTGATTAAGGTATTCAAACACAATACTTAATTCACGGCATTGCCACAACCCGATATGTTTTCGTGTTTTGACTATCGATCTGTAAATTCTGTAACTAAAAAAGGATTTACTTAAAAGGGGTTACTTATTAAGGTACCCTAAAACCTTGTTCTACTCAATTGCACAAATCGTGTCATGGCTAAACTGCTGTTAAAAACAGCTGTTCTGGTCTGTATATCTATATATAAAAGTCGTGTTAGTTACACTAAATTCGTGTTAGTAACACAATTTATATCTCCAGACCGGATGGACCAATTTTTGTGATTTTTGTCTTAAAAAAATACTTTATTGACTATAATCATTTACATACAGTCTTTGTCTTTGTCTTCGTCGCGAATAGGATAAGTATTCAAATATGATATTCGTCAATAAAAAATGTATAAAACGAGTTTAGGTTAAGGTAATTAAGTTCATTGACTGTTACGAAGTTCGCCGGGTCTGCTAAAGGCGCTTATTCTTCCGTAGAAGCTAAGTTATATGTAAAGAAAACTTGTTTATATAGACACGACGAAAATATATTTGAATTTGTCATACCAACGCGAGGAATGTAATCGTGTCTAATGCAAAGTAATAAAACTGGGGGAAATAACGAAGAAAGTGTGCGGCCGCCAGCCTTGACCTATTGGTCACCCTATTGCCATTTAACTGTCCACCCGCTCCACCTATCGGATACGTAACTGACGTCTGCAGATGTTGTGAGGGACGTCGGTTATACATACTATAACAGTTCATTATTGCGATTATGTTAATAGAAAATTTTACGTATGTTATAACAAGATATTTAATATACAAAAAAAAATCTCTTTTTTTTGTATTGAAATTCAAAATCATTTATCCATGTAGATATTATTTCAATACACTTATGCATGCCATTTTTTGATTTTACCACCGTTCGGAAAGTTGCTTTTACATCGAGAAAAAGAAACGGCGAAAGATTGTCATCGAAATAAAGCTTAATTGTTAAAAATTTCACGTGTCAGAAAGATAGTAGTGATAAATTGATTTAGGATACACAAGATTCCAAAAAACTTAGTAAATCTTTTTAAAATCTATAAGTTATGTATAGAGAGATAAGCGACATTATTTATCGTAAAGTCGTGGTTTTCCACGTTGTAATGCGTGTCGGGGAATCTACGTTCGTTTAGCACGTAAGGTCAGTTGAGGGCGACGCCGTCTCGGCGACTCTGTTAATGGGAGTCGGAGCGCCCCCTTGGATAATGACCTTACCATGTCGATTGTAATCACGAACACTTAATTAATATGTTTTCGGTAACAAAAACTTAATATGGAATCTACGATTGGTTTTAGATTCATTATAAAATATAAATTTTAAATAAAAACATCTAGCATATTTTAATGGCGTTTACACTATTTTTAACGCAACGTTAACGCAACGGTAATTTTATATACATAGTGATCACTTACCGTGACATTTCTGTCACCGCTCAAAATTATGTAAAACCAGGTTCCACCAACACCGCCTACACGCATGGAGTTTTTTTACAGTTTGGTTCTCATGTCATTTCCTACCTTGATCGTACAAACCGTAGAACGAAATAGTGCTATGACATGGGGTCCATCGAGAAGTAGGTGCATCGTCGGTAACGCGTTGGTTACATCACTGGTGTTGCTAATGTCCATACGTGACTGTGATAACTTACCATCAATCAGGTGACCCGTCTGCTCGTTTTCCTGCTTACAGCATAAATAAAACGCTTCTCGTCTGTTGTATATTCCATTGTCGGCTTTCGACATTTAAAACACCGGATAGGCACATTAAAATGATCTTGTTCCGACAGTGACCTGAACAGCAACACCCAGTTCGTGGTGGGCCTCGCGCTGTGCACGCTCGGTGCGATCGCGTCCCCGGAGATGGCGCGCGACCTGGCCTCCGAGGTCGAGCGGCTCATCAAGTCTCCCAACGCGTACATCAAGAAGAAGGCGGCGCTATGCGCCTTCAGGATCATAAGGAGGGTACCCGACCTCATGGAGATGTTCCTACCGGCGACGAGGAGTTTGCTCACTGAAAAAAATCATGGTGAGTTGTGTTTCCTTCTTCATACGAATGTCTTATTTCGTCAAGCATTGAATTTATGTACTTAGCCTATTACCTTGCTTCAATACATTAATGGACCCACTACAGAGACATTTGCAGCATTCGTCTACCACTGGTAGTGAATATAAATTATAAATGACAAGTAAAATATCCATTTAATTACCAGTTCCTATCTATACAAAGTTCTTAGTAGTTACACTTTAAACTGACATCTCATACTATGGCTAAGTTACAAGAACTGAAATACTGTTGAAAATTATAATTTAACTCATAGCTACTCGTATTTTGAGAGATGATAAATCATACTTTTAAGGAGAACAAATTATGATCATTAATAGTAAGTATCGACGGACGCAAGAAAGCGAAAACGTTAAGATCGTATTAGTTGTAAAATGCAGTATGTAAATGTATTTTACAACTAATACGGTTGTGGGTTACAGCGTTTTCGCTTTCATGCGTCGAAATAGTTAAAAATCATAATTTATATACGGTAATAAAAATGTAATTAAAAGTTCCTAACAGATTAAACGCTCAAACATCAAATTAAGGCTCGTTCGCCTGAAATAGATTTACTTGACCGCTTTATCAATACATTTATAGCTTCGCTGTCGGAGCGATAAGAGTATGAAATTTTATGAAATTAAAAACTGCTCGTCCTAGTTCGGGGCATACGTACGACGTAATCTACCTGTGTCAACATATAGGTGACGTTATCTTTGCGAATATACACACGTGAAATAATACAACATAGAGTAAATAAGTGTTTCGTACGACTAATAGCACAAGGTCGATAATGCCGCAGCAGTTAAAATGAATCTATTGTTATGTACATAATTCTGTCCACTGAACTCACTAAAGAATTGGACCGATTAATTAATTTTTTTCGTGTTATTACGTGTACTGAAGGATTGGGAGTCACAATTCAATCTGATACAAAATTATTTTTTAATATTGCCCTTGTTGTATGCGAATCAAAATCTCACCTGCTACTCTTTCTAAACCGATTCTTTCTTTTCATAATAAAAGACCATAGAGCAGTTTAATAGTTTCGCCACTGCTTTATGGCATAAAACAATGCCTTTATTTGACCCAAAACATATTTTCATTTACAATACAATCTGTTCAATATATAAAAATGTAATATACAGTAAATTAAATGTTACCAGAATTACATAACTTATATATTAAATTGTATATTAGGATAACGTCTGCTTAATATGTTAGTTTATGTAAAAGTTGCATAAGGCTTTGATTTATATTGCTCACTTGGGTCGCTATAGAAATCTTATATTTTTTTTAATGAGTAAAGTATTGCTCCCTATTTGTATCGTGTTACCATTTTGTTTGATACATTTAGTACTCTGATTGCGTTTGAATGGATTCTCAGCGGTAAACCTTGACCCGTGTCAAGAAATATGCAACTGGGGTAAGCCACACGGCATACAGATATTGAAGTACTATCTCTGCAGGTACCTACATTCATAGTAGGACAGATATTATTATCACCAATAAAATTCAAAAAAATTCAAAATCATTTATTCATGTAGGTAATATTTCAATACACTTATGCACGTAATTTATTTTGATCGTACCACCGTTTCGGAAAGGTGCTTTTACATCGAGGAGAAGAAACGGCGAATGAACTCCTCAACACATCTTTTGGACTAATAATACAAATAATACTTGTGCGTTGGAATAAAAACTTTGATACACGTTCCATGTTCCTTGTGCGCCGTAAACAAGTCTATACCGTAAAGTTTTCGCGTTTAGTTTGAAGGATGTTGATTGAAGTGTCCATAATAACAAGGCGACCAACAACATAATTAAAATCTATGCGCTCGCTATATTATTCGCCGCAGAATTAAGGGACTTGCGGGATCTCAAGCAAAATATAAACTGTTAGTCATGTTTCAAAGTATTTTCTCTAAAGTTAATTAATTTACTAGTACCAAACGACAGGTCACAAAAATTATAATAAAACTTCGAAACACTTCAAAATAAATAAAAATAAATGCATACTTCGATATAATAAAAAAAAGATACTTTAAATACTGATTGTTAAGAATTTAGCTTTTTTATGTAATATATTTTATGATGGTTTGGTTCAGAATATGATATCCCGATGTTCAAATGTTAGGTACATTGCATATATTTATCCGATAAATTGTATGGTTACCCAGGTGTCCTCATCACTGGGGTGACCCTCATCACCGAGATGTGTGAGAACAGTCCCGACACACTTAACCACTTCAAAAAGGTATGTTACATTTATTTTTTATATAATAATGTATGTCTGTATCTTTTAACGCCCATTACTCAACTAATACGAACTTGCTCAAGTTATTTTTCTGATATTGTATTTATCCATCAAAATTGTGTATAGTTGTCTCTATGTAAGGTGAACGGCCTTTAGTTAACCGATTTTTAATCAAAAAAACTACATGATGTACATATATTACTGTACATACAATATTACTTATAATATTATGGTAAAAGTAAATAGAATCTGATTTTAGGATTTTTTCAACATCAAAGTGGCAGTCGCGGTTTTACTTATTTACTAACACAAGATAGATGTTTTTATACATTCGAGAGACGACGACGACGAGAAAATAGTAAATGCAATGCATTTCTATCTATTTTACTTCACAGTTATAAAGCACATTTCACAGAGTATGTTGATAAGTGATACAAAATCAAGATATGGCGTTCATAAATGTATCCTGATTTATACGATAAAAGATTGTCAATAAATTATTTTAAATTACTTGCCGTCATTGATACGGAACAAAATAATGGATTTGTGAACGCAAATACTAAAAATATTTATAAATTAACATTAAATACACAAAAATATACGTTTCTTGTTAAATAATAATATCTCAAAACAGACCAAGGATACATGTTAATAAGATATAAGTTTATATTATATGTATGTTAGTCTGTAAGGTATTTATGTTGCTTTATTGCCTGAAATAAAATAAATAAATAAATAAATAAAAAAGTTGAGTTATAAAAAGTTAACATTCAAAGTTAGACCTTCAACTGAAAGTAATATGGGTCATATACCAATTATATACTCATATATTATGTTGTTGACCGATATAACATACAGGTGTACATAAACATATCATGTGTTTGTGGTCGCAAAACCACTATACTGACTCGACCGATTGAATTGCACGATTTAGTTTAATGTTTGCTGTTATACCGTAATCAGTCTTAGTAACTGAAAGCATTTATCTGGTTGAATACTAATTTAATAAATTAATAATGCATAATGGAGAAATTACAAATTTTCGACACGAATTTTATCCGTTTAGTGTTTTCGTTGGCATAAACATTATTATTACTTATACCAGATTTATTATCTCGTCGAAATAAAAGAGAATTAAGTGATAATTGGCATCTAGATGATGATTATGGACTTTAAGTACATAATTTCTTTACAAGGGATTTTTACCAAGTAAATTATATCATTAATCGTATTATTTGACGACCCGCGTGGCGTAATGGTCACCACGCCGAACCGCCGTTCGAATGATCCTGGGTTCGATTCCCAGCGGGGCGGAAATTTTAATAATGAGTTTAAATTTCTGTTCTCGGTCTGGGTGTGTGTAAATGTCTTTCTGTGTTGTCTACGACACGGGGTATATTGGTGTGTGGCGTTATTTAATATCATTTATTATAAAGGTGCATATTGCGATTCAGATTGCCGTATAAGAGACGGAAGATCAAAGCACTAAATAAATAGAATACTTAAATCTAGACCGTATACAAATTGAACCCCGTTAAGTAATGAGTTTACCGGCCAGTATTAGCGTTGGTCAATCGATGCGGTCCGACTGGTTTAAGTTTACATTGCAACTAGACGTCGGCTATGGTGTTATGATGGGTTCGAGGTGAATACCTTCGGATTATAGCGGAACACTATCCGTCTAGACGCCTTGTAATTTCATTACTGTGTGACGTCACACGTAATGCACATTTTAAATAAATTATATTCACGTAGTGCAATTATTCGTTGTGCGTTTGGGAGAGTACCATTTCATATTCCTTTAAAAAATGTGTTGTAGTAAGTATTACTTACGTAAGTGGTATAACTATTTAAGTAAAGCGTAACTAAAGTAAAATATAAAATGACTAACGTGCATTAGAAATATAGTTTGAAATGTCATCGTTACTTCAAAAGTGTTGAATACCTTTAGAAATTACATTTTGTTTATAAAAACAAAGCATACTACTTTGTCGGAAAAATGGAAATTAATAATTGTTTGGCGATAATGTCGCGTTGTGAAACATTTCAAATAGATAAGGTAAACAAAACTTTGGCTGCAGTTTATTTGCAGACCGTTACATAACACGGTTTATTTTTATACCTGAAGTATACATCACACTCGTTTATAGTATAGAATATATAGTATAGAAGTTAGCAGTTAACCCTTGTCGTAAAATATTATACAAATTTAGGAAATCAACAAACTAAAATCTAATATGACAGTAATCGCTTTGTCAATATACAGAAGAAATAACCGACTTCCATTAAATATATCTACTGTATTAAGTATTCCAATTCCGACGTCATACGCCTCAAGTAAATGCTCATTATTAGGGATTACCCAAAAACTATTCGTCAGATGTCGTTCATATTGACACGACAGGAATTTTGGAATAAAAAAATAATTCAAATCAGTGCAGCCAGTAAAAAGTTATAACGTAACATACATTTAAAAAAATTACAGACCGAGAGATTCTCGGTGTTTTGAAGTCGTATAACAATACTAAACCAAAGTCTTTTGAGTTATCTTCAAGCTTAAAAAACGAATAAAACATTTTTATTCAACTTCCGACAGTAACTCGGTCGATCACTTACGATAAAATATGATTGAAGATGACGTTGGAAATTTGTTATCTGCATATACATAATATACCATACACTTAATGTAAATATACCACGCCTTATCAGCCGTCACCCTTTATATAGGACACAACAATGCTTTCATATCGATATCGCAAAATACAGGTGTTATTTTATTATAGTAATGTTCGTTTTGATTTCTACAAATTGTTACCAATACCAGAGTGTATTTAGAGTTTGAACGTGTTCTAATACATTGCGTTTTTCAACTCGTGTTGATGTCAAGCTGTCATTAGGAAGTGTGTAATGTAAAGATTCCAACACTAATCACTTGTTTTATATTGTCCCGTAGGAGAGCGGGCAGCGAGAGGTAAACACTACCGCTGATCCTTGCACAAATATGCATTTAGCCTGTTGACATTTGGTGTTATATAATTCAACTTGTTAGATAGCAAGAAAAAATACACAAAATGGTACCAAATAAAATAGATACCGATATTTAATTTTGCCTTAAATATAAAATACTAGATGCACCCAACGTGCGACGCTACGCATATTAAAAAATCCGATTTAAAGAAAAGTCAGCATATATAAGAACACGTACCCGTTTGATTCTGTTTATTGAAATGCTGTTGGATATTATACGGGTAGATCTAGTCTGATCGATCAACAAAAAAATCACCATTTTCGACCACAATTCATCTACCAGGTGTCCGAATAATATAATTTTGGTACCAAAACCTACTTCACAGAATGGTGAACAAAGTTGCTAGAGACATGATTGCTCTATCTCCCATTTCTAAGTATATAAAGGACAATTTAACCAACATACAAAGACATTGATTTTTTTTATGTATAGATTATATAAAATAATAAATAAAATCTTGTACTTACTTGATTAGAGTTCAATTTTATATTTAACAAATTTCGGGTCCGATTCACGTGCGCCGTTGTTGAGATGTTATGAGTTTTTATCGAGCGTTTCGTATCCTTCTGGTTTACTTCCTACATCCAAACATGTTGTAAATGTATTGCTACCAAGGATTTGGTTCTAGTTAGAAAACATTTATTATTTTTAAAAGTACAAATTGATTTCGTCTTAAAAATAAAAGCGTTAGTTACTATGTCAAAAAATCGGACTAGTCTTTTACTTTTTTAGATTGTATTAGATATTTGTATTTCATTATATTTCAACAAATCGATTGCATGTATCGTATGTTGTGTAAATAATCTATATTGTTATAAACATGTTTACAAATAAAATCGTGTCAACAGGCTAAATCAAACAAGCATGGTTGTCATACTATATTGGTCATGTATTATGTACGTTGGTTACAGAAATATTATTGATATTCGTCATGAGGTTGTCATAATATTAAATATTGCTAATAAAATGGTAATTTCATGGACATTTCTCGGAAACTTTACATATAAATCATTCGACTATGAGTTATGACAATCTTATGTACAATGGGTGAAATTATTTGTCGAACTAAATGTATATGCTTTCATATAAAACATATTAAAACTTCCTAATACCCTATGTAGTTTTGAATAGGCTCAAGAGTTAATAATTATCCAAAATACCACATTGTAGATAGAAAATATCAGTATTAAAATACTTAACGGATAAAGAAAATGTGCTCATACAAATAGCCTATGATTGTATTATAATTTGTTTTTAAAAATTTGCATGAGGTCAGATGTGTGTTGGCCTACGACTATAGGAACATTAAAATAAACTTCTTCGGAGATAGCTATATATTTATTGTATCTGTGATAAAGTAATGTTATAAGTGTTCTTGTATGGGGTATATAAAAAGAATTTTGTGTTCCATTTGCAGTAATGTGTCCATCTCCATTCTGATGGAGCATAAGCTGCCTCACTTTTAATTTTAAGATCGAAAACAGAGGCAACCAAAGAATCAACGTAAATAATCTCTATTAGCACTCATTTTGTATAGATATAAATTATCCAAATCATAGTTGAAACTTATTAAAAATCTGAATTAATAAGTACAAATCTATTGCCAGGCGTCTTTTTCAAACTTGATAGGCTTATTGGAAGGCGTTTCAAGGTTACATTTCCCACCTTCGAACTCCATCATCAGATCAGCTCCACAGTACTTTGTATTATCATTAATAAATCTGATAATTTTTCAGTCTGTCTGACTGTTAAAAATAGGATATTTTTATGAGCACATGTTTTTAAATTCATTATAACTAAAGAGATCCATTCTTGTGCTATAGTGTCTTTATTAGACATAAATTATGGTTTTGTGTCTTTTTGGTTCGTATAAAGAAAAAAGTCTATGTATTTTATTATCTAAGGAATATGTATTTTTGTTGTTGAGATATTTTTTTTTAAAGTCAAGTTAGTATATTCTTTTTATAAATAGTTTATATTACACATACAGCTACAAAGGCTGCAAAAGCTACAAATGAGTCAAATTAATATCGGTTGGGTTGCATAACGGCAATATGGCACAAGATGTCATCATTAAAGATGTTGTTAAGATCACACAGCAGCGACAGACTATATATTACAACATCTGTCGCAGACTGGCACGGTACTAACTGAACTCATAATAAGTTTTAATATATTTCACGGTTGTAACTTGCACAAATTGAGTATCGTAACTAATTCACCAGCGGGGAAGTGTTTGTATTGCGGGTTCTGTTTAAATCTAAGACTGTTTGGTTTTTATTTTAGCATTTAATTTTATTTTTGTTTTAAGTGACACTTTCTACTCGAAATGTTTACATATTAGTTTTCTTTTTTTGAAAATGATGATGCAATATATTTAAGATTTTTTAATTTCATCATGTGTATAAAAATGCTACATTATATACATAACCTACATCTAAGACAACAGTATTTAGGTAATATGACAATCTACATATTTAAAACAATATATTCACACTATACAATATTTATTTTAAATATGAAATTGTAAGAAGTGTCACTTTAACGGCAGAAATTAATGTTCGCCCGATCGTTGTACTGTATCCCCTATAAATACTATCCACAAGTCCGCCTCTGTATTGTGTAAAACGCCAAAGTATGTTCGTGTAAGAATGGCATATATCTGTATTTTGTTATGTCATTATTGTATTTAGAAAGTATTTAATGCATCAAATATGTGCCTGTAATTACTGTTGATGATTGTGTATATATCGAAATTTTATTGGTTCGGCTTTGCAACCTGTATCTGAATGCAGTGACACTTTTGTTATAGTTCGGTTTATAATGCAATATTGTCCTTTTCTAGATTGTTCCAAACTTAGTGAGAATATTGAAGAATCTTATCCTGGCCGGATATTCTCCTGAACATGATGTCAGCGGAGTGTCAGATCCATTCTTGCAGGTAATTATTAAACAAAGTTTTATAATCTAATCATTATACAGTTGTTTTATATAACTAATTAACGCTTTTAAATATACAGTCCAAAATGTACTAGAATATTTATTGAATATTTGGGATACACTTTTAATCTATTACATAGAGTGTACCAGTCGTGAAAAATAAATTAAAACTTTTCTGGAAATAGCACCATCAGTTGAATTATTGGATGCATGAGCTATTATTACTGTTGTATTTATTATCGGACCTCAATAAAAGAGGAGGTTGTCAATCCAACTGTATTATGTTTGAGTCATTTTTTCCTATAACATTAGATGTCACCTGTAAGCTTAGTATATAGAAATAATCAATTGTTAAGTGACAACCAAATAGATATGTTATACACTCGCATCAACTAAAAATATAAACGCATAATTCCAGGTGAAAATCCTCCGCCTTCTACGGATACTGGGCAAAAACGACGCCGAAGCGTCCGAAGCGATGAACGACATCCTCGCTCAGGTGGCGACCAACACGGAGACGAGCAAGAACGTGGGCAACACGATCCTGTACGAGACGGTGCTGTCGATCATGGACATCAAGTCGGAGAGCAGCCTGCGCGTGCTCGCCATCAACATCCTGGGCCGGTTCCTGCTCAACAACGACAAGAACATCAGATACGTGGCGCTCAACACGCTGCTCCGGACCGTGCATGTCGACACGTCCGCGGTGCAGCGGCATCGGACTACCATCTTGGAGTGTTTGAAGGTGGGGTACATAACAATCCGTTGTTTTAATACCATTAGATTGGATGCTCCTAGAGTGAACTTCATCTTGGAATATTTGTCGCATTTTTGTGACATTTAACAATTCTCAGCCCCTTTTGTTCGTAGTTAAGTTATATAGCCCATAGCGTTCCTCGTTAGTTGGACTATTAAACACAAAAAGAATTTTTCAATTCGAACCAATATTTCAGGTAGTGATAGTAACTTAATAAAAAATTGAGACTGGCAATATTTAATTCACGAAATGTGTGTCGATCACTGCCGGCCCTAAAATCACAACGCGTTGGTAAAAGTACCAATTCTAAGTGGGACCTTTTCCGTCAGAAGAATATGGTGGTGTTGCCAATCTACATTGTATTTTTTTTTGTTTTTAAACAAATAAATAATGTCACACACTCATAGCCCCACACGAGCATAACCCGTGTCGTGGGTGCTATGGACAACACAGAAAGACAATTAAACATTACGCCACGCGGATCGTCAACCTGGCTACCTACGAACTTTTTGTACTGAACTTAATAAAAACGATATGAAATCACCCTAATATCAGAACGCGTGGGTAGCGGTACCAATTCTGAGCGCGACCTTTTCCTTCAAAAATGTATAGTGGTGTTGGCAATCTACATTTTGTAATAGTTACATATTTATGGCGTTATAAATATGTTATGTTTTGT
>DWJN01000490.1:0-23704 GCA_018248895.1 Carystus phorcus
AGCACGGGTCTCTCCTCAACACTGAGGAGGTCTAGAGCATACTCCACCACGCTGCTCCAATGCGGATTGGTGGAGATTGCTTCGTGATTATTAGTTCAAAATTCAAATTCACGTAGTATAAAAAACTAGATACCCGCTTAAGCTTCGTTTCAACGAGAAGCATCAGTAATATCCATTTTAGTTCATGTTATATGAAAACTAGCCTCAAGCCGAGGATCCATACTCATTTGTATAAAAGTACTTACGTACATCGTTATCTAAACAAGCTAAAATGTTTTCTAAACTGTGCACTGTACGCGAATAGTTCACGTACTTGCATCTGAAACTATCTGTTTTCAATTAAAACTTAGTAAGCACTATGAAGTTTGACTGTAGTCATGTTTCGAATACCCTTTATAATGAACATAGTAATAAACATTGATTATTACTATTTATTATTATATCGACGTTTCTGTAGACCTTTTGGTCAGTCACCAGGGCTTTGACTGAGAGAGAGATTTCATATCGAAGAAAATATTACTTCTTATTACAGAATAATAATTGTGTTTAAGTCTAGACACAACACAGCAATTAGATTCACGCGATCACAGATGGCATGGACAAGCCAATTATCACATTACACACATCTCAAAATCTGAACCGACTCTGAAACTATGAGCCGGCTATAGCTCGTATTAAATAAAATATTCTATTGTTTTTCTAATACCTGAGGACATTTTTAGGAAATCAACTTTCAGCAATGCTTAGCATTCGTCTTAGTAGGTCCACTGGTTCCAGGCGTGCGTAGTCTGTTCGTCGCCATTCGTAGTTTCTCGTATAAAATACTTAAGTAGATTGCCCTATCATGCCCCATACAGAGGAAAAAAAATGCAAAGGACAAACTTTTTACAAGTCACGTTGACAATTTTACAGTCAACTTTACAATTTCATTACTATGTTTAGCCGTGTTACACCACTATGCCGAAAAAAAAGTTCTAAGACATAGATACATACTAACTAAAGAGTTTAGTAGAAAACATCCGGTTGTGTTTGATTTAGCAGTCACATGTCATACCAAACCTGTGACTACCATATAAATGAAATTGAGATTCATATCTTTGAATTGACATTCAAAGAAAGGCTCACTGTCCTTTATTTAATAGGTTTAAACGTCGAAAATATAGAGTAACGCACAATGACTCGTGAATATGTGAAAGTGATAGGATATTACGTTCATAGTAGTAGTATATCGTATTGGAATCTAAATAAAACTTAGCATTTACATTTTTATAAACAATATTTCAAAGAATTTGTAGGTAGAAAATTAATACCAACACTTTTACGGATATATTAAATGTCCATAACTTTGATAATAGGTGAGTTAAGATTCAAATTTAATTTACTCTCGT
Source organism: Carystus phorcus (assembly GCA_018248895.1). NCBI lineage: Eukaryota > Metazoa > Arthropoda > Insecta > Lepidoptera > Hesperiidae > Carystus > Carystus phorcus. Next base: position 1,389 of record DWJN01000490.1, read on the forward strand.
AACTCATTTTTCTCAAAATACTCTACAAAAGCGTAAACTTTCAAATGATTTGTTCTACGTACTCTTTAGTATTGTGGAAATTATATTACTTGAGCATAATTGCATAATTTCGTACTAAATCCCTAAATCTGAACATAAATTTTATGAATCTCCATAATAAACCCTAAAGGGCGATGCAATTAATTACTAAATATTAGGTACGTATAGGTTAAAAAACATATCGATTTATGTTGAAACTTTGAACTTAAAAAAATACTAATATGAAATCAAACATTAGTTATGTATATATGAAAGAGCATTAAAAATTAGAATTAAATTAGTAAAACTCTCAGTAAAGGGTCTCACGTATTGCCCAAACGCAAATTTCCTTACGAAATCTGTCTCACCGAAGAAAGTGATAATCTACTTCTATTTCGTGCTTAAGTACGTAACTTCAATTTAATACATAACAATTTTAATTATAGTAAATACGAACGAGATCAGTCATAGAGATATTGAAAGCATAATTAGCGTAAATCAAAATCTAATTAGCGAAAGCAAAAGCAGCTACGAGTATAGTTTGTCTACATTTTAATGATTTTATGTTAAAATTACTTTATCTTTACAATTGAGATTATAATACAATACCGTCTCAAACAATCTATTACATTTGTTTAAGTTTGTTTTGAATAAAAATTTTGAAACAAAAATATTGGTCACGGCAATTTTATCTCTCCAAATATTTCACTCTCCAAATAATGTTATTACGTAATTATCATTTATACTATCTTGTAAATATTATGTCAGAAAAATTCACTGTACAATATTTAGTTCATAATATAAATACAAACCTGAACAAACTAGAAACAGCAGCAAAAACATTCCAAAAGTCTTCACTAATCGATAAATTGACAACCGCAGAATCGATTTCATTGCGCGCACTTGATAAAAAATCGCAAGGTTTTAAAATGAATAGAATATTCATTTTGATGCTAAAACCTATAGCGGACCGACAGCGAGGACTTCCACATTTTCACTGACCGCGCAATGTCGGTATGGAATTTAAATTCACGTAGCGGTATATTGAAAACCATTACAATTCATAGTATGCACCACAACCTCCTCATTGATCATATAAATCAGAACGTACAAACTCATATATACGTATACACGTTCATACACAATCTCGATCCTTATTATAAATGTGAATGTAAGTTTGTTTGTAACGCTTTCATGCCAAAACTGCTCAACCGATTATCATGAAACTTTGTACACATATTCTTACATTAAAAAGGACATAGAATACTTTTTATTACAAAAAAATACTTAAAACGTTTATATCATAAATGCGAAAGTTTGAATGGATATCTATTACTCAACCACAGTATAACGAGCAAACAGATTTAAATGAAATTTGACACACAAACAGAATTTAGTTCGAAATAGCACGTAGACTACTTTTTGCCCCGAAAAATATACGGTGCCCATAGGATAGTTTTGGATGGATAGGTTGTGAAATAGGTATCTATTTCTGTATAGTGTAAAGTATTTATAAAATTTCTTTTAGTGAAACCATTCAGGCAAAGCCGAATGCAAAAACAAGTATATCTAAACAAAGATTTTAAACCATTTGTAGAAGATATTTTGTTCTAACAGTAAAATTATGAACAAGTATACGTAGTGTATTTTAGATATTAGTAGCTAAGTATATCAAATCGAGATTACTTCACTGTCCTAAATCAGTTTACAACTATAAACGTAACAACCATGTATTGCCTTGTGTCGTGATTGTTTATTCCCGTTAAATTCGTGAATAACTTTAACAGCTGCTAAATAAGCTTTATATATTCTGTAGGTAGTTTTTTCTATGTCATCAACCGATAAACTAACAGATCAGCCACGTGATGGTATGTGTTCATCCTTAGACATCCGAAGAGGTTGAGATTACAGTTACCAGTACCATTAACGTATAAAAACTAAAAAAAAACGTAATGAGCCTTAAAAAGCCGCTAATTTAAACATTTGAACATTTCATGTATGTTCACTTTCCATTATTAAATACGAAGTGCGAAGTTTATAAACTTTATAAATATTCTTTTATATCAGCGACAATAGGAAGTTGTGCATGTCTCACTGTAACGTAATTTTAAATTTAAAGCTTTGGTTTTGTATTTTGTAATATATTAATGTGTAATTCAGCTCAACACACATTTACTACAAAGACTACATTAAGTTTTATAATTTTAAGATTGATATATTTAGCTGTAAGAACCATGTATTGTTACACAATGTATTGTTGTTTACCCTTTGCCTTCAATCCATTAATAAAGGTCTAGAGCATACTCCACCACACTACTCCAGTGCGGATTGGTGGAGGGATTAGTGGCCAACTCAAGTGTCGGGAGTTTTAAAGCCGCCCCCTGGCCTCCGACATGGCTTGACGACTACTATCTACGATAACAACCAGGGCCGACGGCTAACATCCCCTCATCCCATCCCCTCAACATCCCCTCAACCTCAAACGCTCAAGAATACTTTTACCACTAGCGATCACACATCCAGGTACCGACCGCGCCCGTAGTTGCTTAACTCTGTCGATCGCATAGGATCGACGCGAGCTGCCGGGCTAGGATAAGAGTACTTCAATTGGTTACCCTAATAAAATAAAATAAAATATATGTACTATATACACATGTCCTTTACGGCACGTATCGAGTTACGAGATTACGGGCTTAGTATTCGTTTTGTAACCTTTGACATGACGCCCGGGTCACGACAGATCATTCACCGAATACGCCGTAATCGCTGTAAAATCGTGTAATTCCGGCATAAATTACAAAAATGGCATTTATAGCCAAGAGGAATTTATATAGAAAGATAATAATAGATACCAATAATAATGACGTGAGGCCTTAACGCCAAGCAGGCCGGATTCTGTCACCCCTTCCAACAACCTGGTCTTCAGACGTGGGATTGGGGTCAGTATTGTAGGCCGCTCCAATACAGCCACTGCCCTCAAGGCTTTATAAACGTTTCCCATCCATCCTTTACTAATATTCAATAATTAATACAAAGAAAAGGCAAAAAACCTTGTTTAAGACAAAATATTTTTCGGCTATTTCGGATTAAAACATAGCTCCATACAATCACAAATCAAAATTCAATCACATGATCAATGAAGAAGAAATAAAAAAATCTTATACTATTTAGTTATTTTCCGTAGAAATTCAGTTTCCAATGAAACGACTAACATCTAGAGAAATAATAATTGCACTTATACGAGCATCCACTAAATCGCCTACTCTACTCTGATTGTATTTCTCTGTATAGGAGATTAAACTTTTATTACTTTAAGTAGTAAATCATACGAGATCCCAGTTTATGACCCCGAACAGATTTTATGACACCGTAGCCTACTTAATAAGTAATATGTTACAAGTATATACGTCTCTATCTTTATTATTATCTACCAATGAAACAAATCGCGTAGCATTTACTATTCGTAGTACTTCGTAGCGCACTAAAAATACTAACACAATTTCTCTTGCTCTGTGCTAAAATTAATACCTAGAATAAAATACTTTTTTCAAATAAAAATAAATAAACTTATGTATTTCTCAAAGAATTCGCTGGAAACCACGAATATTGATATTAACAATATCTAATATAATAGGTACGTTTTATTGCCCTAGTGATAGTGAGTATTGAACAAAACTAGGTATCATGATAATATCAATTTCAATACCCACTTATCTTTTTCATATATTTTTTTCTATGTATTCTTTTTAATTTTTTAACTATATTTTTTAATGTACACCATAATCATGTTAAGTAGTATTACTTATACTTTTATAGGTAAACGATCTAATTCATCCATTTCGAATCTGTAAGGACAAGGACAGCAAACTGATAGTGACGTGACCATCTCAGAAGTTATGTCTAAAATTTTGGTGCGATTTTATTAAAATTATCGATCGATATTTCGTTCTTTGCGTTCTCGAATCGTTATCAATCGAATATTGATAACACATGTTCGATAACGAGCAAATTCATATTTTCCTTTATAAACTCGAGTTTACGTTTATTTAAAAAAGTAACGTTTATTAAAAAAATTATTTTAAAACAATAGTACATAAATGCTCCTATCCATAATAACACACTTTTTACGGTAGGATAATACATAGATAACATCGGTTTCATACTTTTCGCTTGAGCAGCTCAAAATGCATTATCAAAATATTTTGTCATTTAGTACAAACAACTATATAAGGAGGTTAAGCTCGCTTAAACATTTATATTATTGTCGTAAGTTATTGTATTTGAAAAATCGAAAGATTTACCCGGTTTACTATCATTATATCTGTATTAACATGATTGTAGTCGATACTTTTATTCGCTAAACTCGTTCGGCTGTCAATTTAAAACTCAAATTTCAATCGACTCGGGTCAGCGCAATCAGGTCAAGTCAGTCATTCAGCTTTCATTTTATTTGACAGACTAGGAAGAGATATTCATATTCCTACTACTAGTACATACTTCGTTCAGTCAGCTAGTGCAGGTCAGGTTCAGGTTATCAGACTATCAGTTGTATTGGTTCGATATAATTATTATATTAATGCATTTGTCAACTACATAAATCGAGTAAGTTTTGTTTAATACGGAACATAAACAAAAAGTTTTTCTACAAACAATATCACGAATAATTTTAAAGAATGGCATTAAACGATAATCGAAAAATCCTTGAATTTTTGGAGTTGGTCGGGCGTTTGAAGGTTCGTATATCAAGTTATGTTAAGAACAAATTGATTATTATTATAATATTGTGGGAAGTTAGTGGTTTTATGTTATGTGTTAATTTTAGCATGAAAAAAGAACAGGTTGGGTATTGTGTGACATAAATGAATGCGAAAGTATTGCTGGCCATATGTATCGCATGGGAATGATGACTTTCTTGCTAACAGAAGAAAATAATACCACACAATTGGATCGATTTAGGTGCCTTCAAATAGGTATGTTATTGCTTTACTTTCTAACTTCCTAGCTTTCTTTGACTTTATAAAAATACATATCTGAATATATTGTCATAGAAAATTAAAATTGATCGACTTTTCACTGTGTCACAGTATATCCTTATATTTCCTTTTTGTTAGTATAGTATTCTTATAGTCAGTATGTTGTGTATACCTTAAACACACTGTACAGTTTGTGTTGATCCTAAGTAAAGCCCTTAAAACCTAAGTGACCTTATGAGCTTCCTTACTATGGAAGACAAGTTAAAACATTATTTGGTCACTAAACCTTGGTAAACACCAATCTGCTCTAACAAAATCTGGCACCAACAAGAAAAAAAATTCTTAATTACTTTGAAAATTTAATCTTGTTGACCAATTTTAATAAGATTGACAGTGTTCTTATGGCCTTAAACAAACATAGATTTCATTAAAATTTTCAGCATTAGTCCATGACCTCGCTGAGTGTATTGTCGGGGACTTGACACCTCACTGTGGAGTTTCACCTGAAGAAAAACATAGGAGAGAAGATGAAGCAATGAAGACAATTGCCGAACTCACTGGCATTGCGGGAGACAGAATGTATGAGCTTTATAAGGTAAATATAATAATATGTTGAAACATCTATAACAGCTATGTGAGCACATAAATTCTCGTTGAGACTACTTTTCAGGAAACAAATAATCTAAACAACTTTATATATCAAAATAATATTTACTTTAAATGTATTTAATATAAAATAAGTGTGATGTATCGCAAGTATTACGTTGAAATAATAATAAAAAATAAATGGTTGTTTTATCTCTACTTTTTTGTCATGAAGCACACAATAAAAATTGAAGAGGTTTTAAAAAAATACTCTAAGTCAAGTAATAATAAGTATATGTTTTATGGACACGTGGATGAGTTTCTTTTGTATTTTCTCTATTATAAAGACAGAAAAAAATAAAAGTGACCTAAACTATGTTGTATCACCACAATCTATATGTATAAATGTGTCCAAAAAAACGTTTTCCACTCTTTTCTCCTATTTCTTATCAATAAAATAATATTTTTCCTATTCTATTAATACAATAATGAATTATTTTATATTGTAAGTAAGTAATTGTAAGTAAAAGTGTATTACAAAAATGAATTATTCAGTTCTGATGAGAAAAACTGCTTGAAACATGCAAATTCACAAATTTTCCTCATATTGTCAATCAAGTGATTATAACAGAATTTTCACCACTGGAACAACACTTGTATTTAATGTATATGATTTTTTTTATACTCATCCAAATGATATATTATGAAAATATGCTCTATAGCCTTACTCCTTAGATATAATTATTACTGCCACTTTAATTGTTGCAGTGAAAACATAATTACATATGCAAGTCACAGTAATTAATTCTATTCTAATTAAAAGAAATGAAAGTCCTAGATTTTATCCACTGTATACATTTAAGTCTTGGAATTATGTTTTACTATGTGCTACCAATTATTTAAATATTTTTACTATCAATTTATATCTTTCCAGGAATATGAAAACCAGAGTTCCCCTGAAGCCAAGTTTGCAAAGGATCTTGATAGATATGATATGATATTACAAGCATTTGAGTATGAGAAAAAATTGAATGCTCCAAAAATGTTAGAGGAATTCTTTGCAGCAACATATGGAAAGTTTAACCATCCTTTTATTCAAAGTCTTGTTACAGAATTGTACAGTCAACGGGAAGCATTTGAAAAAAAATGTATACCAAACAGTCATGATGGAACTAAATAAATAAATATAATGCTTTGGCCGATACTAGCAATTCAAAATTTATACTTAGTATTTTACCAAATAATGTTATTTTTGTTTTAAACATAATTCATTGCAGACACAACATGGGGATGTAGTGGGTACTCACAATATTTATACATTACTGGACAATAATTGATAAGACTATGTAATTATCATTAGATAGAACTAAAAATACATAATAATAAAAGCTAAGCCAGACTAGTTTCAGGCCTATCTGAGATCCTTGCATAATTAGTAGAAGTCCCCTGTGAAATACATTACAAAAATTGTGTGTAACCATTACATTCAAAAGTTGTGGTAATTTATTTTAAGTTGTTATAATATCAAAGAGATATCTCAAAGATTATATACTTATGTATACATATATTACTTATTGTTATTATTTGATTTCATTTATGATACATAACTTTGCTTTAGTTATAGTAAATTATGATTCTCATATTAAATGCATAGAAATACAAATTAGCCTATGAACAAATAGCATAAAACTTTCTGAAGACTGACACATTCACACACATTTCTCAATTAAGACTGTTGGGACATGCACACACATAAGCTTTAGCAGATACTTGCGATTTTATATTTATCTTGTCACCTTTTCATTGAATAATAGCAATCCGTTGTCATAAAAGAAACTTGGGATAGACAGAGTTCTTGTAACCGAAGTACAGAATTGTCAGCATTGCCCAAGTAAGATATAAATTTCCATTTGTAACGGTGTGTGGTGATTCCAGACAATGCTGAAAATGCATTGGTTTAATACTTTTTAATGTATTTTAAAGTTTTTACTAATTGACAACTATGTATTTTTTTCAATAGTCACACTATAAGGGCCAGTATACTTCTTAAAAATAAGCTAAAGCTTATATTCTGGCATTTAGTTGTAACATCCAAGTATTTTTTTTATTTAACGCATATATCGTGATTTCTTAACTCTTCTAAATTTCATATTCTTAAAATAAAGACTTATTATTTATTATTTTTTAAGTTAATGCTTGACTACAGTCATATTAAAAATAGAAGAAAAGCGCTGAACTTTATCCGCGTGCGCTAGTATAATGGCTATTATATCTAAGTATATTAGTAAATAAGCCACATTAAGGTATTTTTTGTCAAAAAAAATTATCGGTACCAGGCGTGAATAGTCGAATTGCATATACAATATTTTTAATGCATAATAGGCATTAGGATTGTTTAATTCATAGATCTGAAAACTCAAAGCAAATGAATGCGTATTCAGATAAAAAAGTATTTATTAACATTAAATCAGAATTTACAGATGAAACTTAAACTTAAAAATGCCTGACCTGAAAAAGTGCATTAAGATATTCACGCCTGGGACGGATATTAGCTGTTAAAATTGAAGTTGCAAAAGGTCAGTTAGTAGTTTAGATAGTTACATTCACACCGTACATCCTCTGTCCTTGTGACGTTATAAGAGCGTGCCTCATAGCGCATCATGTGTCTTGGCTATTACACTGGTTATAGATATCGTTATCTGAACCTCGTCTTTACGTAATAAATAATACGTTGTTGCCCTCTTCGTATCAGTCACCAAGTATATTCGTTCTCATTTACTAATGGTATTTTTTCGTACAATTTAATTACACATATTAAGGTACTATTTAAAACTTTCAAGTTATTTTTTGTATAGTTACCTACCTGTTACTTTTGATAGTAATTACTTATAATAGTTTTTGTTTTGTTTGTATTAACTCGTGATAAGCTTGAAATGTTAGTAAATATCTGTAAGTAAATGTTTAATATTTATATTACTTATGTCCACAGTATATCTATTTCTTATTTTATAATTGTTATGTTAAATATCTGAAATTTGTAGTTACATTATTTAAACGAAATTGAAACGGAAATAATCTAATAAGAACTATTAAAAACATAACAAATTATAATAAGGTACTCTGAAACTAATTATTTTTGATTATTTGTGATTTCCTTTAAAATAAAGTTACTGTGACATGCCTAATTGATATCTACATAACGTATTCGTGTAAACATTTCAGCGTTTCTTTTTCCTAAACAGTTTTTTACCAAGTACATTCAAGAGCAATGAAATGCACACATTAACCAGTTTTCTGATATTAACTTATTACAACGTAAAAGAAACATAACAGCGTTGTTTCAGACTAAAGCATTCATCAAACCGTTTATATATAATTATTTTTTATAACTTAAGCATTCAAAGGAACAAACGTCCCAACAGATAAGTGATCACCGTCGCCCATGGTTATATCAATATATCGTGAAACGACCTAATATCTAATTACCTTTCGTTTGACTCAATAAAAAAAAGTATGTATGTTGACTAGACAGGTTTGAAAAGAAGCTTGTATTTTTTCTTTAATTATTCATAGAAATTAGGGGATGGCTGTGCGTGTGTATGGACTTCATAATGCTCATAAACTGATACATGCTTTCTTTTGCACCGTATTCCATTGATGTTCATACCAAACTTATCGACATATACATTTCATTGCTCATGATTATACCTTACGCTCTAAAGTTTTGTATTGATAAGTCATACTGGATCAATTAATAGTAAGTGAAAGAAAGAACATTTTTTTTTATTTTATTTCCCAAAATACGCTTAATATTTAGTTTATTACGAAGTTTTAATGTACAAATAAATTTTACAACTTGTATAAATATAGTTACAAAACCATAATGTCAATAATTAACGTTCATTGTTATTCAATTTGAAGGTTGCGAAACTTCACAAATATACATTTAAATCAAGGTTGTTACATAAATTGACTGAGTCACCTGGAAACTTTTTCTGGCTCAATTTTTATAGAATAAATTGAACATAAATAATATTAATAAAGTAAAATTAACACTTTCTTTATAAAAAATATTAAACATTTTAAAATACGATATACAGGTTTTCCGAAATTATAAAAATAATCTATTTTGTTGTTAATAAACAAGGTAGTAGGTATTTATTTATGTTGTGTAATAACAAAGGTTTAATATTAAACCCAAATTATATTTAAATTTCACAGTAACAGTGAAAATAATACCAACTTCTGTTACGCTGATAAGCTGTATACCTACTGCATAGAAATTGAATATTAAAACTTATATATATCCTTATCTAGAATACTTTTAATCCTAGCAAACATTGTATGTACCATCAAGTATGGACTAAAAAAGATGTTAGCAAGAACTAAAAGCAGGAAAAGAAATTGGAAGAAAAAGAAACTGAAATTCATTCCCTTATATTTTTCAGATACGTTAAAATCTGGTTCTTATATTCAAATTAAAAAATAATATAATTATAAAAAATTAGATTTCCATAAAAACTTCTTTTAGTATTGTTGTCTGCATGATTTTATTTGCCAATGCCATATTGTACGAGTTAATTGACCGATTTGTACGCAGTACTTACTAATTGACATAGTAAGCCCAAGTATAATATTCTAGTGTTTATTTCTATAAATTTAAACCAAATATGGCCAACTGTATCAAAAATGTAATTAATTAATTAGATAACTAATGCCACACGCTCATAGCCCCAAACTAGGATACCGTGTCGTGGGTGCCATGGATAACACAGAAAGACAATTACACACACACCCAAACCGAGAACAGAAATTTAAACTCATCATTCAAATTTCCGCCTCGCTAGGAATCGAACCCAGGGCCTAGCGAACGGCGGTCCGGCGTGGTGACCGTTACGCCACGCGGGTCGCCATGCCAACTGTATTAAAAAATGGGATAGTCCTAGCATCAATTTCAGGTTGTATTCAAACTGATATCACATTTATCAGTCAACTATTCTATAATCAGGGCCAGCCATGGAAAATATTTTATGAATTTAGTGGACTAGGTTACTACTAATATGCAAAAAAACTAATAAATACAAGTAAATGAAACAATCTGAACAACTTTCTTTATTTTATTGTATAAAAATACATAGGGAATTCCAGCAATACATATAAAATCTATTCAGTCAAATCAAGACCTTTTAAATGCTATATTTTATTGCATATTCAAATCGCATTTTAGTCACAGTTCAAAATAGCTGTTCGTAAACAGCTATTGATATTTTACAATGCATTATCGACAATGAATTCTGAACATTATCTATATAAGGAATTATCATATTAACCAGTTTATTTGAAAATCTTGTTTACGATTGTATACTATATCACTTGAATATTTTATAACATCTTGTAAACACAATGTTAAATCCCAGTTTAGTTATTACATCTATAGGATAATAATAGGTAATACTTTATATTATTAATTTACAGCCTGTTTTTCGTTGGATGATGAAGATTGTTCCTCCTTTTTTCGTTGCTTCTCTCTCATTAATTCAGCATCCCTGAAACAAGTGAATTTTATTTAGAACTAGCTGTAAACGGCGCGTGTTGCTCCACATAATAAAAAAATTTAGTTGAAACAAGTTAGCATATATGTATATTATAAGAACACATTTTGTTTTGATTATGTTTATTGAAGTGCTATTGGATGTACTTGTATATACAGATAGATAATTTTGGCACCTAAAGCTTTTTCAGACTATTAAAAAAAATCTAGACATCAGTGCTGTATCTCTTGCTGTTTCAGAGTCCATAAAAGAGAAATAAACATACAAACAAAGACACAAACAGGAATTTTTAAATAAACAGATAATAAATAAATCTGTCAAAAGTTTAAAAATTATTGTAGCTAAAATTTTCAGTTTAAGGGTATTCAAATGGTATGACAAATTAAATAATGCTTTGTCAAAACTTAATAAATTTTGAGATTTGCTTAAAGGAATTTTTACATTTATTGGAGCTAGCACTGATGGGGTAATATTTTTACTATTTTATGTATTGTCTGCATAAAGACTGCATGCAGGATGTAAAAGCATGTGGTCATTGTCGAACATTCATTATACCAAAAACATCATCAATGCATTGCTGGTTAAAACATGTAGATGAACCAGAATTATCACTACATAAAAATCATTTCATAGTAGGTTTTACAAACTGTTTTGTTTGGCACCCATATATTTAATGGCTTATTCAATCAAATAGGTAAAAAATCACACAGCTTACTGGACACATTAATTAATGAGCTTTTGTACAAATCATACAAAATGTCGCAAGGATTATTGTGACTCAAAACAGTTTAACTACACAAGTAGATGTTTGATGTACATATTGAATTTTAAAATAACATTAAATAACCTCATTACTTATAATTAAGTTACCTATGCTTTCTTTCTGTGAGGGACATGCCAGTTTTCTCACTAGCATTCTTTTTTTTCTGCTGCTCCTGTTGTTTTTTCTGATTTTTAGCTCGAGCTAAATCTCTCTGATTGCCTCCTGAAATAAAAACAATATATTACAACCTGTTTTGTTATATCCATGGTATCCACATCATGTTATAGCACTACTGCAATTCAAATATTTGTGCAATTATTAAGTAAAAACACTGGTAAACACTAACCTAGTAGGTGATAGAAAAATTCCCTGTAAAATATTAAGTTCCAGAAGCTAAGGGAAATAACAATAAATTGAGTACACATATACAACATTACTCCTTTACATATCAACTTGGTTTATTACATGTTGGTTTAAAAGTTAATTATAGCAATGGCACCATACTACATCTACTTTTTAGGCCTATTATCAGCAATCAGTAGTGAATCCTGTACAACATCCATATGATCTAAAGTAAACGGTAAATATTTTGAGGTTGTCTGATAATGATCAGAAGAATGATATAACCAATTGAAAACACATTTACGTCATAAGTTTGTTTAGTTGAGAACAATTTAATTTATTGTTACGTTATGTGTATCTAGACGCATATTAATTTTATTATAGATAAGGTTAAGTCTCACGAAGCGGAAGCAAAATACGACAATATGATCTTAAAAAAGCAATCAAATACTACTTGGTTCAAATTGTAGAAACGAAATAAATATACGACAGTTTACACAAAAACAAAACATGAAATAGTAAGTAAAATAACAATATGGCACTGAATGTTCAATTTCTTATGTCGAATGAGGTAATAAAAATACAAACCTACAAGAATTTATTAACATTTTAAGAATATCACCACAGAACATCAAATCAATCAAAATAATTTATTCCAAATACAATTAGAGCAGTTATGAGTCATATCTTCGAAAAATACACTTACGGGTCATCGTGGCTTTGCGCAACTTGCAATCTTCCTTGAAACTCCGAACGTCGAACAAACTTTACTACGGTTACGTCAGAAAAGAAATAAGTGTATTAAAACCACGAATATTAGTAATCACGGACGATACGTTAGCCCGGCCGAAACCTAGGTTTACGCACCGCCCTTAGAACACCTGAAAAAATTTTTGCAAACAAATAATTTTAATAAAAAATATATTGCATAGACTACAAATTAGTTACAGATATTAAAAACATTTAACAAATACACAACCACAGACTAAGTAGAGATTTGTAAATATCACTGTAATACATGGAATCTATGGTCCATAGATGAATAGGTTAAAAATGAAGTAATGGCAAAAGCATAATTATATGGACCAAAGGAAATAATAAAGATTACCACGCGGTTAAGATGTTTTTTAATATTCGTTATATTTGCTACGCAGATATTTACAGTGAAAGTATATAATTGTTATAAAATATCAAATTGTTCTAAGCATTTACAATAATCATTGTATATGGGGTTATGGGCCATAAGTTTTAACAGTCTACAAACACTTATAAATCAACAGAAGTTTCAAAAATCGTCTCTTGTCTGTTGTTATATTAATTTAACCATTAAATATTGAAATTCGATTCTGAGAATGGTCAGTTTTGTCAGTACTGTCGTAGTTTTTTTTGGTCTATGTACTGTTGGCATGAAATAAATCTGGCCACGGCGATAGGGGCATAAAATAATCATTTTTGGTGTTTGTTTTTGTTGTTGTTCACAGTTTACTAATAAGGTTTTCACTTCAACAAATTTATCGTTAAAAATATCTACACCATAAATTTTGTCCTATGTTACTTATATTTCGAATAAATATAGTAGTTCAATACATAAGTGCCTAGCTTTCATAGAATGTTTGTGAAGAAGTAAAGAAAAAAATATAATACTTTATGAAATACTCTATGGAAAAAATCAAATCTTATGAAATCATGTCATTCTATTCATAACATTTCATAAGTGTCAAAATGTCGGTCAATGCTCCAGTGCATTTGGGCAGCAACGAAAATAATAAAAAAAACGATAAGGGCCTGAAACCGTTATTTCCTAAGCAATCTGATTGTTCTTATGTATCTTGTTATTGGTAAGTTTAAAATTACGTGTATTATTTTGAAATTAGAGATTTTGTTGTAAAGTAGTGGTAATCTTCTTTTTGTTTCTTTTCTTCTACATTATAGTGAGGAAAATGTGTGGAAGTTGTGTGAGGATGTATCATTAAGGGTTCCCGAAGAGCTGGATAGATGCTACGTGGTATTTATTTCAAATCCGTGTCGTACCGTTCCGTTGTGGAAACAAAGAGCTGGGCGTGAAGAAGATCGCCTCGTGATATGGGTGTGTACTGAATTTGTGTCACAGTCGCTATTACGTTAACATCCTCAACTGATCTATGCACTGGCTCCCATAACTGCATGAGAACAATTTATATATATATCTTGAAATTAAACTTTTTTTTCAGGACTATCACGTAATATTTTTATACGCGTGGGATATTAAAACTTGCCTTGTTTATGACTTGGACTCTGAACTGCCTTTCCCAACATTCTTCCATAAATATGTGACGGAGACTTTTCGCACTGATCAAGTTTTAAAATCGGACTTCCACAGGTAAAACTTGGTTATAGTTTTCAATTTGCTATACAAAATTTTTGCATAGATCAAATTACATTTTACTCATGTTTGTTTTTTTATGTTTTAACTAGATTCTTCCGAGTAGTGCCTGCAAAACACTTTATGCAGAATTTTGCCTCAGATAGACGTCATATGAAAAGGCCTGATGGGTCCTGGATTAAGCCTCCACCTCCATATCCAGCCATCACTACATCAAGTAAGTTCAACATATTTTCATGTCATTTTTTGTAATAATTTGTTCTGTTAAATTTGTTTGGGCACCTTAAAAGGTATATTTTAACCAAAGTTTGTTATGCTGTAATATGGATAAAGTAATGCCAAGTTAGAGGAAATATGATAAATGGTTTAAAAGAAGTTTAGATAATGTTTCACCCTTCTTGTCATATGCATTTCCTGTTTTTCCTGTACTTTTTATATTAATCTCAATGTTAGTGTGTTTCAAGTCTGTGAGTGCCTAAATTACTGACAAACAATTGACTATTGCCTTTATATAATGTATTAGTAATTAGTAACTGGGTATAGATCACAGGTTACTTTTATCATTGAACAGGCCAAGGTTAAGCCCACAGTGCTGCTCTATGCACATTAATGATGACTACTTACTGACTCTAAGTTAATAAGAAAATTAAACTGTTCCAAAATCATCCCTGTGTCATCAAGTAGGGAAAATACTAGTGCTGTATAAAGAATGCTAACTGATAGCCTTTAGAAGGATTCAGCGGGTGTTGTTGGTAATTCATTAAGCACAAATTAATTGTTTTGTACTTTGACATCATAATATGGTGTACTGTGTTGTTTTCAGCTTCCACAAATAATTTAGATGAGTACATAAACATGGATATTGGGACTGGACCAGGGCAAGTACACAACCTGACAGATTTTGTCCAACGGTTCTATAAAATTGTTAAGTAGTACAACGGTTGAAGCTATTAGATAGTCAAATGTTATTTTAAGTGTTTAGTTAGGTTTATGATCTCTGTTAATTGTTTTAAAATTAATTATAGTTTGGGTTAAGTTGATTTTGTTACAAATTATACTTAAATGTTTAAGTGTTAAGTTTATATTAGCTGTGGAAGTCCTGCTCAAATATGAGCTTTTAATGTGTTAATGATTTCAGGTGTTGGTTTCATAGATATTTATTTATTTTACTTGTTATATTATCTGGTAAACAATACTTTTTCTTAATACTGTTTATTTGATATAAGGTAATTTACATTTTCCATACTATCTTTCAGTACATATTATTATGTTTCTGCACTTTTATATTTGACACATTTACTTAAACATAACTAAGTTTAATATTTTGGAGGTTGTTATTAGAACCCCAATATACAAAGCTCCATTGCAAGTTTGCAAATCTTTAATATAACAATTTTGATATGTGAAGCACGATATAATATGACTATGGTATAAACACTTTGCACTGAAATTTTAAATTTAACAAACTTAGAGTTTTCTTGTTTATAAATGTAGTTTGTTATCGCAGTTAATGTTTATGACATTGAATTGCTTCTATTTAAAAACAAATTTGATGATAATAATGACTATTTTATATTATTATATTTCTTGCATTTATTATTAAAATTTGTGTGTCAAGGTAACAAAAATATTTTAAATTCCGACTATTATTATAATAATGTGTTACTTACGAAGCTTGCTTGAATATATTTTACGAACTGGCCATCGAATATAGCCTTGTCACATGCAAATGCCTGTTTATAATATGATGTTAATAATTGGATATGCAATATATGAAATGATATAAAAGTTAACTCTATTAAAGTATATATTTTTGCATGTTTCAAGAAATTGCATTGATATTATATATAATGTAGGAATATGACATTGAGATGCTAGTATGTAATTAAATTCAATATGATATAATTATCATGTAATCACGTATTTAATTATCTGTGTGTATTTTTAACTATTGCTTTTTGGCATTGTTTTTATATATTTAAATTTGATTGCCATTTACATATGAATTGCTACGTATCCTATTTGCGGATATTTAGATTTCAAATTTGATCCGACTGAAAATGTTGGTTTTTATAACATGCAGTATAACATCTGCGGAATCCGCCAGTAACTATATATTAAACCTAATTTATTTTTAAGTGATTAACCACCTAATTAGGGGTTTTTAGTTACAAACTGTTGAATTTTTTGCCTGATTTCATGTCTGACACTTGATTAAAATCAAACCAACTACACATACAGATGTTTCGTTTGTCAACGTGAACTATACTATAAACAGTGTTATAGGTAAAATTTGGTATATTTATTTACCATGAAAACAACATTATTTTTGAACATTTTATTTAGGAATGACGATTTCTGTGTTTCATACGGCTATTTCGACTTGATTATTGGATGGTGATGATACTGTGTCCAATGAATGATGTATAATGATTGATGACCAATGATGATCCATGTAACTTAAATTGTTTAGTGTAAAGATAAAATATTAAAAAAAAAAACATAAACTTTAAATACAATCAAGCCCACGTTTTTGAAAGCACATCTATAAACACGCATTGCGTGTATAATTTAGCCTGTCTCAGACCCATTTGAAAATGGTCAAGCGCGATAAATAAAGCGCAAACTCAATTAAAACTCACGCAACTAATAAAATATTACGTGCAGGTTTATTGATTACTGCCAATAGTAACTTACGCTAATAAATTCACGTGATTTGTAATTTAATTAGTATGACTGTAGGGAGGTATTTTGCCGCTTCTTTTTTGGGGGTACGCTATTTCTCGACAGTTGTAAGTACATAATTGTGTGTGCCGCGCCATAGACAAACACATTATAGGGTGAAAAGAGTCAAGTTGTTGTAAGAATCTCTTTTGAGGTGAATCGGTGATTGTTCACGAAAAATAGATTACCTATATTTGGATCATTTAAATCTATTAAAAAAAAGTCAAAAGCTTTGGTAAAAGTTACCGAAGTTGCTTTGTTTTAAAATTTAAAATTTAAAATTTAAAATTTAAAATTTATTGCAGTTATAAGGCAATTTTTCGATAATTCCAAAATTACCCTACATGGGCAAAAAAGCCCTGGTTGTATTACCTACATGTTTAATGTTTTTATTTTTTTTATTGGATTTTTTTTCCTTACCAAACTGATCTATATACATCTAGGTCAAAAAATCGAAAAATTCAATACCAGCCAGCTTTACCTTGGCACGCGAAAAAATGTTTTTGTAAAGTCAGGGCAATGAAAAAATGTATTCGGTGACAAATCTCATAATGCAAAAGAAAGTAAATGAGTTTTGAATGAAAATTGAGGAATCATCAAATTGTTTTACAATTATGTATACATTTTTGTCTAATATAAGTCGATAAAGGTTTATACAAACTATAGAAAAAAGTTGATTACTTAAATTTGATCCAAAACTCGTTTACTTTTCCTTCATAAAGTTTTAATATTCATTACAAATTTGTCAATGTAGGTAATCATTACAACACTCGTAACTGTACAAACTATATTCAGTTACTCCAAATTTACAAATAGGTAGAGAATCGTAAGGAAAATCCATTAGTCCGATTAATAAAAAAACTCATAACTCAAAAGAAATTAAACAAGTAAAAATCGATGTTAAACATGAAGGTAATAGAGAGCTCGTGGCGTGAATTAAATATAGCTGCATTGCGGTTAGCGTTACGAATGCGGCTGCGGTCAAGCTTAAAGATTTTGTACGAGATGTCCGCTTTGTTATATATAAGCTTTTATTATATGCTATTCAACGAAGATAAATAAAAAATCAATTATTGTAAACTGAAAACCAATGACCAGAGGAAATCGAAATATTTCGATGCTCAATTTTAATTATTATTTCTCCATCTGTTTTAATTAATCAAATCAAAAGTAAGATTTAAATTTATCGTTAGTTTTCCGGTTATAATTTATTTGAATGGTAATTTTTTATGTCATTGGTTTACTAGGAATTTGATTTGATTTTCTATTCGTGCATTCGACATTCGTTTAACTCAAATTTAGCAGTTGCAATTTTTTCCCACTGAGGGAAATTTCTTCACATCTCAATTGTTAAAAAATAAAACTTCAGTCGATATTTGAGGAATCTAGCTAGCTGTGAAAATTTATAAAGTGGGCGGTGTTTACGTCGTTTTAGGTTTCCACAAAGACTACAGTAGAGTTAAAATGTTCAATTTTAATTAACTGAATTTTGATTTGTTGCAGTTTCAAGTTTACGAATTGAATCTTTTTTTTCATGGTGGGTAATCCCACCTGTAACAATTCGCGTAGTTTACCTGCTTTAATGGGCTGCCAATTGCCATGCCATCGCGTGCTTTTGGGTGCTATTGATGCTATCGTTTACCATAACCTGTTTAAAGTCGTTAAAAACTTACTTCTGGTACAAAAAGAAAAAATAAATTGACGGGTGAAATAATAATTTAAAAAATTTCATATCTCCTTAGTTTTCTATCGTATCTTATTTGAATATTTTTTTTCAACGCCTTTAATTATTCCTAATAGTAAGGATTTAATTAAGAAATTGCAACTTTGAATACTGATTTTAATTATATAATAGAACTTAATACAAAAACGTTCCGTTAGGATTCCCGGTATAAATTATGGAGTTTATTATTAATGGTATGAGTGACATTTTTAAATCCAGTTAGTTTAATTTGTCTTTTAAAATGTTTTAAAACTGGGTGTCACTCCGATTCACTGCTTCAGTATTATTTAGTATCATTTCTACAATATAACTATCAAGTTATGAAACCGTACAAAGACAGGTCTGATAAGAATAGTTTCTGTTTTCTAATATACTAATAGCCTGTCCTCGCTTCGCTTCACTTCAAAACGATTGCTGTTAATTTTCTTAAGGCATTGACTATGTAATTATATACTGAAAACCTTTTCCGAAACACGCTACGTCTAATGACACAAGTTTCAAGTATATTCGTTTTGTAGTTTTGCAATTAGACCGGAAAAATTTGGGTCTCATTTACAGTACATATAGATTATTATTTATTAAACCGATACTGAACTGAAAATTCACTTGTTAATGGCAATTTAAATTAAAATATTTTAACGAGTTTATTTAGCCTCGTATTTTGTATTGTGTATGATGAATATTATATTATACCTTGAGTGATATATTAATGTTTAAGTAACATTATTGTAGTGTATATGGTCGATGAGTAGCTTTTGTATGATGTTAAACTATTTAATAATTTTGTAACAACTTTTATACACTCCTTTATCCTTCCCTAGCACCCCTAGCGTTATAATACGGGTAGGTAATGCAATAATTTAATAAATATGTAATCATATTAAATTACCGGTTAAACAAATAATTATACATTATACTTGACTTGCAAATTTTGTCATTTGATCTACATAAATATAAGATTTATCGGTTTGTCTCACAGATTATTAATATTATTATGAACTTTTACACCCAATAAACCATACTATTGTGTTTATTTTTAAACTCATGGACCGATAAATTGTTTTCTGATGTGATCTCAATAAGGCTACGTTTTGAGTATGGATATATCGTTTTTTACTAGGTATCTAATGGAAAACAAGTTAGTAGTTTTGGTTTAAATTTTTTCTGGGGCAATAATATACATAAAGCAATAAATTACTAGTTGCCGTGCCGTTGCCGTTGTCGTAGCGATACATCGAAGAGATGGAGCGATCCATGGCTATGCCTATAAAAGAATTAAGTACAGAAAATCTGGATAATTATTTCTAATATAATATAATATAAAGATGTAAACAATAATATCTCTTCACATGTGTTGCAGCGACACGATAATCTTAGAACGTCGTTGCAGGGCAAAAGTTTGCATTGCGTTTGTTGCGGCGACGAGAAAACGACATCGCAACATTTACCTACTTGCTTGAAATATCCAAAATGCAACCACTGCGTACCTATATCGCAAAGACATGTTTGATGCCACAATGTAGACCAAAGTGTTCCAATAACAGAATTAACTGGTATGTCGTAATATTGCGTCGCTGTCGCACTTGTGAACATATTTACGCGCAAATCTTTATATATACTTATTAAGTAAAATAAAACATAATGCCAATGTAAGTTTAACTGGATTAAAAAAATTATAACTTGTTTGTTATGAAAAAGATACCAATATTGTCGTGTCGATGATAGCATTTTAAATATATGGTTTTCTCTCTTAAGATTATAATCTTCTTATGATATTCAACTAATACTTATTATATTAAGATTCTGTAATATTGTACAAGAGCACAAAATTTTATGATACTTCTACACGTTTTGTTTTGTATTTGAGTGTAATTCGTTTCCACACAGGGTTATTGATCTGTGTTCACTACTAGTCACTATGAAAGCCACTTTCATTGATATACGTTTTACCTTTCTATATTACAAATGCTTGTAGCTGTCGCGTTATATTAAGATTGTTTAGTATCAATTTTATTATCGCGACGTTAATCTAGTCATTTACTCTATTCCCAGTTTACTATTATCTTATATGATACTTATAAGGATAATATCTCTTATCGTAAAAATATGTACTTGTATTTTTATTACGAGGCGTAGCTGGATATTTTCTGGGACCAAAGAACAAAAATATAAATGGGTGAAATGGTAGACGGTGCGTTGAGCGAACTTTGTACGGGATGTGTCGCTGTCCCACTGGTTACGCCTTATGCCCGGCTTACAGTATCGAAGTGCGTGAGTTAGTAAGTTATTTTTTAGCTGTGCTAATTTAAATGTCATTCATGCCATAGATTTTCCCGCTAAATTATTTTTTGTAGTAATGCTTTTTTACTGCATTTGATTAGCATTTTAGTTTTGACCAATTTTGATGCTGACTGTACATGTTGAGACTAACTAATGTTACGATCATAAAAGCGTTTATGAAGCGCGCGTTGTACTCCGAAGCTTGATCAGTGTCAACAAACTCTTAGCGTGCTCATAGCGTTCGTGCCGTGAAAATGGGCGCGTGATGCGAACATTTCGTGCACAGTGTTGAAAAATAACTCGGCTTACAAATTTTCGCACTTGCATCGCGTAAACCGGGCGTTATATCTTATTATGTAATTACTAATTCTTCACGTTCAATCGATACCTTCCTTCTACGCCTTTGAATTTTATCTGACTGACAGTTTTGAGTGATAAAATGCTTGTGCTTTTAATGTAACAGGTTACATGTTATTACTTTAAGATTTGTCAAGCTAAAATAAAACACCACAGCCATTATTGTTGTTTTATTTACATGTGTTACCTACATATATCTTATTCTGGAGTTTTTCATATTTATTTATTAAGGTACCCGGGTCGAATATGACCACCTTAAGGTTTCACACGGTATATCTATCAGTTTTGTGAATTTAAAGGAAAGAAGGTGACTAAATCTAAGATTTACCTTGTCCAGCTTTAATAATATAAAGGCAGAATTTCAAAAATACTGCAATTTAACCTAATTTGATCATTTTTTTATTTATTTCTAAAATGGCCATATTTACATACAGGGTGGTTAATATGCCCTTATCGTGGCCATATTGACGCTATAGAAAACTAATATTCTACAAACTTTTGGATAAACGAACTGAATAGAAGAACTTTCGATTTTAAGTGAATTTTTGATTTATCAAAAGATCAACGAAAATATGAATGTTCCTATTAGCACATTTGCTAAAATAGTCTGTAACCTGTCTTGATGCTGAAATGTTGT
>DWJN01000491.1:0-23701 GCA_018248895.1 Carystus phorcus
GTCAGTATACAACTGGATCATTATGCCGTGTGGGAATCTGTCTAAATTTAATAAACATTTTTTTTCTGCAAATAGTATCCAGTGTAATGTAAGGGTTGCATGATTTAATATAAATTAAACAATTTTCTAACTTAATTTCGACTGATACCTACCCTCGGTCTGCGTTATAAAATCCCTTCTACCTTAATAACTCCAGTGGAAATAACTTCTGTTAAATGTTAGTTTTCTTCAGACAAGAACATGACCTTATAATTATCATCGTTTAATCATCATATAAAAAACTAATCTTTAGTCAGTATCAGATGGAATTGAAGTTGACTTGCATTAACCATAAGTTAAAAAAAACATTTAATAAACTCTGAAAACATGCATTTAACAGTATATTTTATGTTAAGCCGAATATTATTAGTAGGTATAGATATTAAAAATATTAAATGCTTTAAATTAGACACTGACAATGACATGTGCCAATACATAAAACAGTGTTTAGGAATGTTAACTACGACTCAAATACTACTAAATTTCTGCACGGTCCAATTAGTTGAAACGAAAGAGAGTTATAAATCAGTCGCAGAGATTACACAGGAAATTTTGGCAAGGAGGCGTGGTTTTGAAATTTTATTTCTTTTCAAAACGTCAGGGGGTCAGTCCATTGTGATGGTAATGGCAACACCGAGCAGAGATTTGGACGCGTAATCAATATGCGGCCGAGTGAATCTTTTGTTACGTTTGACCCAGTGACAGGTCCGTTTGGGCATCAGGTACGGGTTACATTGTGTTGTTGCAAGTGGATGCATTTCCTGTCAAAGAACCAAGGGTCAAGGGTATCAGGTTGCACAACGTAGCAGTATTATCCGCGAATAAAGAACGGTTTATTGGGGATGCCTTTGAAATAAATTTAGATGTAATTGATCCTTCGATTTATGCGGTTATTCTGCGACGTAATTAAAAAATATCTCTATACAATCATAGTATCAGGTTAGGATTTTCTGAATCGCGGGTGCCATGGACAATACAAAAAGACATGTAATTTACATTCCCAGAAACTTGAACTTATCGTTTAAACTTTTGCTCTGTTTAAAATTGATAGCAGGACCTAGGTTCATACGTAGAGTGGGTTGTCAAACATTATACATTTTTCGAATTGATCGCAGATACTTTTGTAGTTAATGTCCATGCGTGACAGTGTCTACTATCAGTTGACTTGTTCGTTTGCTATTTAAATAAAAGGAAAAAAAAATCTTAACATCGCTGAATAAAACCTAAATTTGCAACATAAATACTTCTACAAAGGTATCTAAAATTTCAAGAATTTCTTTCAAACTTTAGATTTTATTAAATACGAAAAAGAATTTACGATATTGTTATAAGCGCATTTTATTAGCTCAATATTAAATTTCATACTTTCAAGTTTCATTACGAACTCTATGACGGATGAATATAAATATACCTAATTTTATATCGCTAAGTACATAAAGTTTAGGCCGCATAATCATTACAGGTAACTTTAATACTTAAATATTTAAAGGAGTCTTTTCATTCTTTTACATCGTGTTACTAGCGAAACGGATGCTTTCGAAGGAGCACAATCCAATCCTTTGTTTTATTATTTTTCATTGAAATAGAAATAAGTTGTTGGAAATTTTAACAACACCTTTATAATTCTTGAAAGCTTTGTTTGAGGTCCGAGTATTTTCATTTATTTCCAAATAGACACTTCAAACTTCAAATGTTTTTTGCGAAAAGGGTAATGGTCTAATGGTACAAAATTATGATAATTATTTTTATATCTAGTTTAGTATTGTAGCATGTAGTAAAGAAATAGCAATAAAATGATGTGTGAACTTTTCAGAGTAATAAAATAAGGATTAATAATGAAATACTGTATGCCGATATTGGCGTTTTAGTTTATTCTGAATCCAATATAAGTGATGTATTTACTATTTTTTGCTATTTTATTTCATCGCGTTGTGTTTAGTAACTTCATAATAATAACATACGAACCTTGTATATTGATGTTAAATAAATCGCGGCGATAAAGTGTTCACAGTATAATTATAGGAATATATTCTTAAGGTGTCTTCTGAAGAATGGGAGTGCTCAAAAAATAAAAATCACTACCGAACTTCGACGCAAAAAGTCATTGAAGCAGCAGATTTGTCGATTACCTAGGTACCTACTTAATTTTGACATAAATCGATGATTGCAGGAATTTTGATAATATAATTTAAATAAATATACATAAAGCATACCATCCAGCAGTATCAAAATGAAAATAAGCCGAGTTCGAAACTTTTAACCGATCTAATATGTCACGTTCGCATTTTAAATTCAAGCTCACAAAATTCCGTAGAACTTGTAGGCGTAGTGCAACGTGCATTTGGCGCCTTGTGAGATACATAACTTTTTTCAAGCATTATTATACTTAAATTCCTTTAGACCTTTATACAAAGGAAAATCTACTTTCTGACATATAACTATGCAACAAAGTCGTTTGAATCGGGTTTATGGAGGATAAAATCTAAGTTAATCATTTGCTGGTGAGCTTTTTTCTACTATCGTCCTTGGGATCGGCATATAGGGTTGGTTTTCAAATAACTGCAGTCGATATCCTCGTTCCAGGATAATAATAATGCATTTTTTGTCGAAGATGTCCGTGTGCGATGGATGCACTCAGTTTGTCTGTGTGTTCTTCTCTATGCTCGTAGCAGCTGTGCCTATTATTTTATCTCTGTGTGCGTATGATATAGTGGGATCTAAATGACTTGATACATTTGGTATTGCGTGGATATTGATAATACTGTTAGTAAAGTTTGAATATTATTCAAATTATAGGAAATTATATTTATAATTAAGGGTTCGAATAATAACCAAAATTTACTAAATTGTGGGCAAATTTAGCTTTAATCTATACGAAGATCGTAAAATTAGCTAGTCGGTACTAATCCTTACGGCATCGCATGTCTGTTTATCATTTGGCGTCCCTAAAAACACGACAACGCAGGAACCACAATAGAGAATAAAGTGTTTATTTTGTTACAGTAATTATTCAAACCAGGCCATTTTTTTTCATAAAATAATATGCTTTAGAATTGGGAACACCAGCGTCGATAGTTTATTTTTAATAATAATATGACGTTATAATATTAACTGCGTATAATTGCGTATCATAATGCAACATATAGAATATTAATATAATTATGAATTTACAGAACTGGTATTTTTGTAATTAAACCAAACGATTACAATTTGGCAATATTTTCATATTAATCGGTTTCTAGATAATTATATTTAGGTACAAACTTTACTTGTAAATCAAATTTATTTGTAATAATTAAATAAATAACATGGAAAACAATAACATATTTTAAATTATATTTATATCCAAAAGTAATAAATTTAAATTGAACAATAGTGTATTTGTGGAATTATTTTTAACTAGCAAGTCAGTTTGACTGGGATCAAGACCCCGTGTATCAAGATCCCATGCACCCAGTGTAAAATAATAGAGAAACATTTTTTGCATCGTTGGCGAAGCCATTCCCAAGAACATGTGGACCGCAACGTTGCTAGATCAAATACACCATCCTGCTGCTATTGTAGTTCCTTTATCAATACTTTCCAAAAAAAACCTTTGTATTCAACCCTCTCACTCTAACGCAAAAATTTAACGTTGGAGCGAAAAGGACGGAGAGATTGAGCGTCTTCACACATAATTGCCTACAAAATGAATAGATCTTAGACAATGGCCCAGTAGGAAAACGACAAAATGCTTCGCGACGTCTGCGTCCTTTATGATTGCTAATTTGTTATGTTTTTTATTTCTGTTAAAAATATATCTAAAGTGGTCAGCGAAGGTATTTAAAATAGGACATCTGAGTTTCACTTTACACATAAAGTCATATTAATAATGACAACATTTATTAAATCGCTTCTTACGATACGTTGAGATGAACATGTTATTTCATACCTTTTTACATGGAATAAATTTAATTAAATATAATAATTAAATATAAACGAAAGTACTGTTTTGTAGTAATTGTCCAGTAACACGTTCGTTTTACCAAATGATAGTAAACTATATCGGATATATTCACATCTTTCATCTAGCGATAAAGTAGCTAGGTATTCCAATAGAAATTAAACATAAAAAGTACACAATGCCTCGTTTGTATTTAAAGTATAATCGAATTTGTGAATTTAATTATGTTTTAAGATTCATCGGTAAATTGTTTTTATACACAATTGTATCACAAGTTCTCGGTCATTTCTAGATTTAGAATCGTCATGGGAATAAGTATGTGTTGATGGGAAATATTCACTTCCAAGCCTTGATATGCGTTATAGTAACTCGTAAACAGTAGTGGAATTCAAGAGGGAGTGGATCAAGTCTCCCAAAATCGTCTAATTCCAACAATAACACATCTTAAATTTGACGACATATCTTCCAAGACCACCCACCTTAGGGATTTGTTGAACCTATACCAAGATTTGGCGAAGTTAAGCGAGTCTTGGTAAGGTTTGGCGAGGTTTGGCGAAGTTTGGCGATGTTTGGGGATGTTTCGCTTAAACGCTGCTACTAGTTACCTTTTTAAATTTGCTAATCCACTCTCAATAATCTTAAATATGTCGTATTAATTGGCTGTTAATTGAAATGATATTTGGGCAATAAATCCCTAACACTTGAGAGCCATCCTTGGATTGTCTGGTTGCATTAAATAAAAGGGTCGCCATTGTACAATTCCCTTTATGTCCTTGAAATGACTCGTTAATAGTTGAGGGCACAACTTTATACTTTATAGACGCTTTATCCGCAACCGAATACGTATCGTGTAGCCGAAGTCGAGTAATAGCGGCGACTCACGACAGGTGGCTGAATTAATAATTCAGACTGTTCAGAGGCCTTGAATTAATACGCGTTATTTAGATAATAAGACAATTGATCCCAAATGATGGTTGGTGACAATTTTTACATCGAGTATAAAATATTGTAGATACCTTTTTACGATTCGTGTGGCGCAATGGTCTCCACGTTAGAACACCCCATGAAAGGTCCTGGGTTTATTCTTAGTGGGGCTAAAATTTGAATATTGAAATTAAATTACTGTTGTCCGTCTAAATGTGAGTTCTTGTCTTTGTGTATTTTCTACGGCCTCCACAACACACGTAGAAGTTTGGGTCTATGACTTTGTAGCGTAACATATTTATTAATAGGTATTATTATTTGTATTTTACTAATTAACTATATTTTATGTATTAATATGTTGTACATTGAATGTAAAATTTGTACGTATTGAAATTCATGTTGGTTTGTTTGTTATATGAACTTTGAAATGATATTAGGTAGTAATGATATCTTTAGCAACTTTGTTCAAAATTCTGTGACAAAGATTTTGGTACTAAAATTATATCGCTTGGACACACGGTTGTTTAAATAATGTTGATTTTTTGTTGATCGATCGGACTAGATCTGTCCTTATATATGTATTTCAATAAACTTGACAGCATTTCAATAAACTTGATCAAAATGAATGTGTTCTTGTATGCTAAGTTTTTTTTACATTTAAATAAGTCTTTTAATATGCGTGTCGGGTACAGCTAGTGAATTACTTAATGTCGTTATTTGTGTCTAACTAATTAACTATATATTATTTAAATGAACGTATGATTCTGTTGTGTTAGGATTGTATTATAAACGAGTGTTATCCCAGTGGCAGAAGTTCGATCATAATCAATAATGAAAACTTAAGGAAAACATATATTCGTTAATTATATATCTAAAACCATTATATGTTACCTTTACAATAATAAAACAAGAAAGTCTTTATAATAGCACTAAAGCTCGTCAATAGTTACCAAACAAAATATAACTTTATGATTCGAAATATATTGTTGGAAACATTAAATCATCTTTACCCTTCATTTATTTATCTGTAAAGTTTTATAAATAATTTGTAACTGTACCTCCTTTATTATTGATGTACTGCTCTCTTCTCCATTAAATCTAAGAAAGCACGTGATTTTTTTATTTAAGCATTTATAAGGAACTTCTTCAGATATTCTATTCTTTACAGAGTATTTGCTGCAATGAAGTGTGCCAAGCTGCATCTTCAGGAAAGGACGAGACCACGGACTAAGTTAGAGGTCAACCTTGATAAGCCGAGGCGGTTTTGCCAGAAAAGAATGATCAACCCAAGCCATGACGAAGATCCTAGGTGGAAAGCTTCGACTGACAGGTGATGGTGTAATGCTAGTTTTCATTCCAGGGTCGCTTCTGAACCTCGAACATATTTTATTCCATTACATTATTCCATTGTAAATAATAATATTCAGATTTTGTAAGTTATCAAGGCCCCTGAATTCTGTGAGGGCAAGTGTTGTTTAATAGGACGTGATCGATTGTGATAAATATGACCCATATTAAACTACTGCATCAATCATGCACGTCCCAAGTAACAGTTTAAAAAAATGTTTCATTGTCTTAAAATGATGACCCCATAATGTATGAAAGATATAGGCCATTATGTATGAAATATCTTTTTCATACATTTAATGGACTATTTGTATATGTTAGTACAATGCAACTAGAAGATTCTTACACAGTAGTTATGTTTCAGTGTTTAATTGTGTATTTATTTATTCTTAGGAATAATTACAGCTAACAATACTACAATATTTATTTACTTATTTTGTACGATATACTCGTACAAAGTCAATTAAAAGTTTTCACAGATAGTTAATTGAATAAAGCAAAACTAAAGTAAAAAACCTTTTATCTTAAATTTAACTTTTTTAAATCTTTTAACTTTTAATAAGGCCATTCCTACTTTTAGCAAATATCTGATATGATAATTAATAACTACTTTTTATTTCATTCATAAGTACTTTATATGCATTAACATAATGTCGCATAAGTACGTACGATCTGGGACTGTTAATCTGCGCAATATAGCCTTATACAATGTTTCGGAGCATCACATAGTAATAGGTGCTAGTAATTTGAGCGATGTTATTAACAATACTTACATACATGTAATACTTGTATTATGTTGCAGATTCTACTGCAACACCAGTAATCAACCTCATGAACTTACTGAAACATACGATAGCGCACGCCTTCAACAGGAAGTAGAAGATTTGTTTCTTACTGTACAAAATTTGCAGTTCAACGGTGAAGTTGAGCATAGAAAAAGACCACGAACAAGTTTTAAATACAAAACCCCAACTGACGGCAAAAAACATCGCATGTTTATAAAGCAAACAGTAAATTGTGATAATGAGGAACCCGACAGACTTTCCGAACTCACATGTTACTACTTTGATGA
Organism: Carystus phorcus; assembly: GCA_018248895.1. Classification (NCBI taxonomy): domain Eukaryota; kingdom Metazoa; phylum Arthropoda; class Insecta; order Lepidoptera; family Hesperiidae; genus Carystus; species Carystus phorcus. The sequence continues at coordinate 7,326 of DWJN01000491.1, forward strand.
CTACGTGAAATACTACCTTAGTAACGATCGTTCGAGACCATCTTCGGCTAAATCAAATAGTATTTTCGATGATGTTACTGGTAAATCTAAAGAAAATAAGGCGACACAAGTACAAGACGCAACACAAGCAAGTGAATCGACTAAGACACGGCAAAGTGATAAGAAAGAAAAAACATCTTTGAAGAAAGGTATTAAACAAGAATTTAAAGATGTACCAATAATGGAGCCAGAACAAAACAATATAGAGAACTCAAAAATTTCTTACCATAAACGTGGTAAAAGAAAAAGCCTCACGATTTCTAGAACAGAGAGTCCTGCCACAGTTCAGATTATTCGTGTGGATGTGGTTTGCAACTACAGCTGTAGCTCTACCATGTCTGATTATGAAGATAAGAAGCAACCTAGCACTAATGATGTATTGGAAGAGACCAAAAAGAAAGAAATAATAAAAGTGAAAAATACGCGATTCGCAAACAAGTACCTTCTAACAAACACCGTAAAAACTCTCGATGAAAATGTATCGGGTGGAGCCAAAGTCACATTACTTTGTAAAACTTTTAGATTGGCGGATAGATCTAAGTTGCCGCCGAGCAGGAAAACTACAAGAAGCGTAAAAAATATTTCGAACAATAACAATGTTTAGATTGAAACTAAATTACATTAAAATAATTATATTCTGATTATATTCGATTGGATAAATAGGATTGTGGTAATTCTTAAAGTCGTTAAGTGATGTTATTAAATAACAAAACCTTTTAATTTATAATGCGATGGTATTGTGTATCGGGGTGACGTCTCAAATACCTGCGAGCAAAACTTGGCATCTTTCTGGCGCCACCCCCACAGAAACATGTGGTTCTCAATCTATGTAAACTCTAATTAATTTGTGAACTAAATTTGACTATTTATAATATTTAAAATCTACTGGATACAAATACTTTTGACGTTTTCCCTGCTTTCGTTTAAAAATTCTGTAGATTTTGTGTAGACGATAAACAGAAGTTTCGTTTGGAATATTAGTTTTTCTTCCACATTACACTCTGATTTCTATTTATACCTAATTCTTGCTACAGAAAACTATATGCATAGATTTATTTTAGAATAGTGTAATATAATTCACTCCAACGTTCTAAAAAGTTAAATATTTTCCAACACGAATAAATTAAATTAACGAAACAAAAATTATCGTGAGACGAGAGTTACTTTGTACTCATGTGACCTTAGATCGAAGAGAAAAGTTGTAGAAAACTTTTCAATTGTTAATAAAAATAACACTTTGAGTGTCATTGGTAACGACGAAAAAAAAATTTGACGTGAACTTTTCATATACCCTATGATTTAGTGCGACGGTGCACACAATTATTTGCCCCGAATCATTTAATCTTTAATTTTCGATTAGAAATGAGCAAAAAACTTCTGTAATCCATCTCAGTTTTTTGAGACCAACACGTCCTCTTAGAAATAAATCTTTATAGATTAATTTGCAATATTTTTTAAAATCACATTATTTCAATAATTTGATAAAATCGAACAGAAGAAGTGACAGGTTGATAACGCAACATATAAGTTTTATTTATGAAAACTACTAGTATTAGAAGTCTTTATATGAGTAATGATGCTCTATTATTATCACAGACGTAAGAAGCGGTCATAGCGTGTGGCTGTATAGTTTTTTTGTAATTTACAACGTCCAATGGACTTAAGTATAACACTATCCAGCTCCACCAAGCGACGATTTCCCTTGAATCTGACAAACTGCAGCCTTAATTAAATGTTTTACAATTCCGCGATCCGCGTAGCGTAATGGTTCCCACGACGGACCGCCGTTCAAAAGGTCCTGGGTTCGATTCCCAGCAAGGCTGAAATTTGAATGATGAGTTTAAGTTTCTGTTTTCGGTCTGGGTGTATATGGAATTGTCTTTCTGTGTTATCAATGGCCCCCACGACACGGGGTATCCTAGTGTGCGGCTATGAGTGTGTGGCGTTATGTATTATTATTTATTTATTTATAATTTGTAGCTGTATGATTCTAACTATGTTAATAGTGAATACTTATTACATATTGTGTAATCTTTTATGTAGCATCTACTATTTAAATATTCATAAACTATGGTTATTTCAAATCCAAATTCATAATCATTTACTCATGTAAGTAACATCTCAATACACTTATGCACGTCATTCTTTGATTTTACCACCGTTTCAGAAAGGTGCTTTTTAATCGAGAAGAAGAAACGGCGAAAGCTAAGCGAATTTGTCAACTAGTTACATAAAAACTAAGTATACAGTGACAGGGCGTAACAACAGCAATAATTCGTGCGCAAAGAAACGACACGCAGCATAAATTAACATTTTTAAACGAAATTTCGCTTCAAAGGCATGATCAAGTTTGGTGAAAAAATTATAACTTGATTAGGTATGCTCGGAAAGTTTGCGTGCGAAGTTCTGAATAAAAGTTGTATTGCGTTAGTTTGCGTAACTGCTTCATTTTTAAACTATTTAAACCATCGTCTACACAGGTAAACGACGTATCACATAGTCTAGTTATCTAAATACTAAGGTGATTCGCATAACCCCAATGTCTATAAAGACATATATGTATATCTTGTAAAGAAAAATTGTTAATTAAAAAACGCCATAAGTACGCGTTTAACGCTATTATGTTCATACACTATGTGATTATGATAATAATTTAATTAATAATTATTAATAAGTTATATAGATTTATACACCCTCTATGATAGGGTAAAGCAGTTTTCTTAACATTTTGTTATATTTATAAATCTTTTATGTAAAACATCAATTAGTTGCGCCTATGCTATCTAATATACTCATATTTTTGTAACTCATTTCAACTATAATTAATATATATACAATTTATAAGACTGCCATTTGATTTGTAAGTAATTATATTGCCTTTAATAACTCACCGTATATTATCAGTACTGTATTATCAATCAAATTACACCTACTTGCAAATGTTCGTATTGCAAATTGTTTGAATAATTTACAGTGATTAATATCAATTGTCTACATTTGTTTACTAACTTCCACGAGGAAATCTATTATACAATACGTAAAAAGAGAATTGCTTGTTTATTTTTATATCGGATTGTATAACGATTTGACGTAGGTACAGCGGAGTAATATTATTTTCAGAACAACGAGAATGTAAACAAGTAGACAGCTACAATAATTATTCAATGGGCCGTTATAAATATCGTAAATGCGTATTGTTACGATCATACCTAACTGTAATACTCAGTATTTTACGCAAGATTTATAGATTATTTTGAGTATAAAATTTAAGCATATTTATTCATCAAATAACATATCCATTAATTTAAAAAATCTGTGAATATTTTTAGACTTTCACTATATTTAAAATTGATTGAAGCCGTCCGTTATGAGGTACGTAGCATCGGACTTGGGGCGAACGTGTTGAGTAAAGTACTTAGGGAAGCTGAGATCACTAACAGAGCCGGGAATGATTAACGATCGGAACGGAAACATTTCTGAATATTAATTTGTAGTGGAGGTCACCGCCGGTCTAGCAAGTGTGACACGGCCGCAGCGAAAGGATTGGTACGCCATAGGCAACCCCGCCCGATGGGGTGAAATGTGTGTGCCGAATTTATAGGTGTGAGAGATGGAACTTCAGGGTAGCTAAAGGGTGAGGTGGACTTCGGACCCCCCTAACTTGGGGGGGCTCTAAACCCCCCAATTTGCCCTAGTCCGGTACCCCCGCCCGAGGCTCCCCGTCCGTTCCTGTCCAAGCGATAAGAGGGAAGAGGGGTGCGCGTCAAATGGACGTTTTACGCATAATTTAGAGCAGTAAATGGATTCGAACAGTCTCCACACAGCGTACCTACCGAGGAAGCATTAATGTGCTGATTTGCCAAAATTGCTCTACACTAATTTCTATTTGAATTGGGCCTTTACTCAAACCGAGAACTTTCTCACAAAACGGGCTTTAACTCGAACAATATCTGCGTTTTTGTTCAATTATTACGATTTATTCAGGAAAGTTACAACTTTAAAAAAATAAGTATTTACTTAGAAAAAGAAAATAAAAATTAACAAAGTTAGTTTAAATTGCTTGTAAAACCTTAGACGTTAAATGAAGGATGTAAAGTAATTTTCTATATGAGTAAAAGTGCGATATATGTTACAATATTAAATAAGGAAGGTGTAATACATATAAAGACGTACGGCCTAAATCGTGTAGTCAGCTTGGACCGACGTTATAAACAGGCTGTAGATTTTATTACATCTAAGATGTTTTGATTAATTATCGAAAATTCAAACAACGTATAATACAAATGTCATTTATATTTCCTAAAGAGAGTTAAAATCTCCTGTAAGTTTGTAACTATCATCATCGAACTAAACTTACTTAACCATTAAAGGATTTTCGAATGTGTGTAAAAACGGAGTCCTTAATCATTTTTATCGTTGTTTGCCATGTCTTTTACGGTTTTCTCTAAATCTACTGGACGTCAAATGTCTTACCTACATTGTATAAACTCACTTAATATATAAAAAGCACGATTATTTTATAATTTCCTGAGCCGTCTTGAAAGATATTACAGAATAAAAAAAATGTGTTTTATTTAAAAAATACGTTTGCGTAATACTGAATAAAAAGTAATAAATATTATATAACTAAATATAATATTTTATTTTTCCTTAATCGATCACTATAGCAAAGTACATATATCTTTTGATTTTGTCAGTTTTATCATGAAATAGTCGAAATACTACGACTACAATTCTAACAAATTTTCAGTAGTACGAAAAAGATCTGCAACATTCATAAATTTGACCTGCAGTGAGGTTCGAGTAAAAGTGACTATTTATAAAAAAATGTTTACAACCTCTCCGCACAACAATTCTTTGTGCACAGGAGGAATGAACAACACAAATTAGACCTTAGCCAACATAACAAACAGCTTTCTCTCGCATAAATTTGCCCCCACCGGAAACCGAACCTGGGTTTCCCCGCTTCATGAGCCATTCCCGTTATGTATCACCACAGCTACGGCAACAATATTACCGTTTGTATTTCGAAATTTTCTCTTGTATGTCAGAGAATGTGACTTCATAATTGGTCAACTAGGTATATACGATTCCATTAATATTAAAAATTACTTTACTTATTATTTTCTGTGCTTTATACTCTGGGTTCTACTGTACACATTAGGTCATTTAAGATGGGAAGATTTCTGTAATGGGTAACGAGAATTACCATATAACAGTTTATATTAAATTTGCTCTTACAACAAGAGTGTTATAAACAAGGTTTCGAATAAATAAAAAGCGAACGAACATTACGAACTTTATTGTCGTCTTTATACACAGAAAAACTACAATGGAACATTTCAAATTCATTTCGTAGACCGTTTTACCAGCGAAAATTACTCCTCGTGTTTCACTCAAACTCAAATAATTTATTTCATGTACGTATTTATAAATACACTTATGAACGTTAAATATTTTTCAACTACCACCGTTTTGGAAAGGTGCCTTATAAAGAGGAGAAGAAACGGCGAAAGAAAATCCTCAGCACATCTTTTAAACACTCATATTCTTGTATGGTTTTCTTATCTAAATGGCGCAATGTACAACGATTGAGCCTAAGTCGACCCTGCGTCCTTCAAATATTATGATATTAAATTTATTTGCTGTTGATTTTTAAACGTTTATTAAGTCAAACTGCGCTGTTGCTTCAGTATATTCCTGTAGCAAAAAATGTTTAGAAGATTCGTAATCTCATCCATTAAATGGCAGACTGCAGCACGGGGCACGAAAGCTAATTTGAAGTCACTGTAGAAAGAGTCATTGCATTTCTTAATTCCGAGAACAAAATTTTAAAATTACTATTAGAGTACTCTGTAACCATCTACGTAAATCTAGTATACGAATAAATAGCAATTATCTGCAATGGAAACGCCTAATACTATAAAATGACAATTGTTTTATGAATATGGATTTGGAAAGACATCACCATTGGCCTATCGGTTAACATAGGATAAAGAATGAAAGTATTTCCTCTCAAGTTCTAAACCAAATATAAGAGAGTCGGTAACTAACTAGTCAGCGGTCACGGAAGCATAATAATATCAGTATTAATATTAATAACCGAATAATAATATTGACAATAATTATAATCCTTATGCGAAGTCCTTCGATCAAACAGCAGGAGACTTCTGTCACCTCTGTAATATCCTGGAATGGAATTGGGTAGTAAGAAATATAATGGCATAACTAAACAACATTGTACGACATATGTATGTATATACCAATGACAACATAGTGGTTTGAAAACTGGTAATTCCCGCCTGTGGCCTGGGTTCAAATCCTGCATGGGCGGTTAAATTTCGTATTTGCTTTATAATGTTCTCAAATTATTAAGAAGATTGTTGATTCCCGCTTGACCATTCTTACGAAATATGGTATCCCACTCTCTCTTCACTCTAAGTGGATGCCTAACTGCTCAAACATGCCCTAACTGTGTCAAAAAAACTGAACGCTTTATTTTTATTAAATAGTTACAAGTTGTTACTTAGTACGTAACTATTTGCAAAATTTCTAATTATTCTAAGTTATGATGTTGGGTGATATTATAATACGATAAAGTATTGAATGGGCCTTAGAGATCCGGGTCTTCAATTAAACACTATAAAAAGTGTGCAGTTTGATCCAACCTGAAAGATAGGATAGGATAGATAGGATCTTAATTTATAGTTGCAATATTATTATATTGCAAATTATTTGTTTAATATCTTACAGAGGGTTAGTTCCGTAAGATTCTAACAGATGGCGGTGTAGGGTAATTAGTCGGCTAAACTGAGTATGTAAACCTTACTCACAGCAACGTGAGAAAAAAAAAATAGTAACTATAACAATGTTATTATAGTAACCCGCTTTCGTCTCGTTTCGGTAAAACTATACCCATTTCCTATTCATTTGTTTCAGGTATTATACAAATATCATGTTTATTTCAATATATCGATTAATGGACTGTTTTTGTTGTTCTATTAATGAAACCTAAATTTATACCTTGCAATAAGTAGTTAAAGTATTATTTTTAAAGAACGCCTAAAAAGTACGTATGTCGTTTATACCCCTAATAAGTAACACGCCAAGTGTCAATTTAATCTTGCAGGTTGTTTTAAAACAGCAATAAAGCCAAAAAAAAGATTAAGTTTGAGCTATATTCAAATCAAAAAATCTCATCAATGTACAAATTTCATTCCGTTGCCCCTTTAGTACTAGTTATAATAGAAGTGCGGCAAATTTACGCAACACGCTAAATAGTAGCATCACTAAATGAGGCTACAAATCGTACTCGGGTATAAAGTTAACTGCCTGCTATAATTCATGGCGTGGTTTCTGACTGGAGTTGCCAGGCGCCGTTTCTGTAGAAGACTTTCCGTAATCGAGATGTCCTGCGTTTATGTTTATTATTATTTTCTATGTTTTTTATTCATCTCTCAATTTGTTGTATTGCTTACAAGTCAAAGAATATAAGTCATTTGTGATCGCGTCCTAATTCAGGACATCAGAAAGCTTTTAATTTTGTGGTACCGTGCCATTAACAGATGAAGATTTCTCTAGTGGGAAAACAGTGTAAGAAGTAAAAAAGTAAACCGATGTAGACATCTAACCTCATTAACCTTTATAAATGTAACCTGAAAAGTAGAAACATGTAAAATTGCTTAAAGGTGACACAAAAATAACACAACAGCTGATACTATATTCAATTGAATACTCAGCTGACCTCCGGTTTTACTTATTGGACACTAGATGGCGTTGAATTCGATACAGCCTTCACTCAAAATGACAAAAAAACACGTAATTTCATATTTGATTATTTTAGTCGTGGGTACCATGAAAGCGAAGAACAAGGAACAAGAATTTAAACTCATCATTCAAATTCCGAGCTAGTTGGGAATCGAAGTCAGGACCCTTTTACTGGCGGTCCTATTTGGTAACCATTGCGGCACAAAAGTCGTGCAAGTATAATATACTAGCGACATCTGTAACGTGATGATTGAACCTCCGAAATGATGTTCTTCTGAATATTATCAAACTTGATCGGTGCTGATATCATCAGTATGGTCGAGGTTCACTGTTAAGACATTTAACTTTTGTTCTTGTTTTATAAATTCTATTTATTTTATTTTTATTACGGACCCGCGCCGCGAGCAGCCGACCGAGCTGCCCTCTAGGCCATAACTGAAAATCGGTGTAACCGAGTTATGGACCTTTTCGCAGGAAACTATGTATATGTAGACATGTGTATGTATACATAAATACGCATATGCACATTATGGTTTAGTGAGTTATGGTTTAGTTAGTTAGTAGTTAAACACATTATGGTTTAGTTAGTTAGTAGTTAAAAAGCGTGTAAAAACGATTGTTGCGTTCTTTATTGACAACCACCTGTACCTGGCGCACGGTTGCTACGCATATTAAAGAAACCAAAAGTCTGCATATATAAATCAACCATGTGTCCATTCGATCAGCAAAAAATCAATATTTCGACTCAAACTCGTCAATCATGTATTCGATCAATATAATTTTAATACTAAAACCTTTATTAGAGCATTCTGAACAAATTTTCTAAAGACCTCGATGCTCTATCTTCTATCATTTCAGAGTCTATAAAGGACATATAGACAAACATATTTTTTTTATATATAAAGATTACATCAAAGTTCTCAGTGATTCGTTGAAAGCTAATAAAGATTAAAAGAAAATTTCCTTCCATACTTATATAATTTCTCACCGTACTATAATACGCTTCATAGCAGCAAATACTATTAACCGATTTGAGGAAAACTTAAGTTTTACAGTACAACAATACGTTAAAAAACGGACGAATAGACGATGTTTAAATGTATAAAAAACTTGTAATTTATTTAAGTCCATAATCTGCTAAAATGTTATTAAGTTAATGGATAGGATTAAGGGACATTTTTATCTGCAATCGGTTTCTTTGTTACGGAAGGCAGAGGAACATTATTTTATTTTAGGATTTTAACGTTTAAAATTTTCACAATACAGTTAGATATGTAATTTAACTTGCTACGTGCTTGCTTACTACGAGCTACGTGACAGTAAGTGGCCTAGGCGTTATTTATTTATTTAATTTTTATAGACCACAACAAAAATTACGGTACAAATGGTGAGCTTAATGCTTGATGCATTCTCTTTCAGCTAACCATTAGACAGCCATTATCAGCCAAGAAAGAATATGGTGTAGGTGTCTTCAAGACAGGAGTGAATAGGCATCTTCTAAGTTACCATCCAAGGCTACATCTTTGCTTACCATTAGGTAGGTTAGTAGTCAAGTATTAACTTATGTGTAAAAAAAGAAAAGTAGTACTGGGTTTTAAGCCCCAGCCAAAATAAGAGTCGTTTAGCAGCTCACTAAAGCAAGAACATGGCAGATACTTAGATCAGCTTGATGGAAAATCAATCTATCAATTGATAATTGATGCTAAAAATAATTCTGTAAGTATAAAATACATATATACATTTTACTTGTTAAATTTAACTTGGAGAAAGACTTCTCCATTATTCAATTATACCATGATTTATGTTATTAATCATTATGGTTATTTGACGAACCGCGTGTGTAATGGTCACTACGCCGGATCACCGTTCGAAGAGCAGAAATTTGAATGATGAGTTTAAATTTCTGTTCTCGGTCTGAGTTTGTGTGTAATTGTGTTGTGCCTATCAATAATTTGTAATTCTGTTTGTTTGTCACCACACGGGATATCCTAGTTTAGGACTATGAGTGTGTGGCGTTATTTACTTATTAAAATTATTCTCTAGAATACTGCAACTGAATTGCATAAGCGGACAAGGTGATAACTATTATAAAATAGACAAAGTGTCAATCAATAGCCGTGGTCAGACATGTAACAGGATTTCCCTTACGTCCTACACGATCTTATTAACAATCAAACTTATTCGAATTCATTTCCCCGATGCCCAAAAAACGGTCGAACGAATTCCGATACAATTTCATTGAGAGAATAAAATTTATTAGGAATACAATTTTAAAATTAACGTATTCAAAGTTAAGTCGTGTCGAGGCAGAAATCAGATCAAGATTTTATCCTTTTTAGAAATAAATGACTTGGTCGGTACAATCGTTCTGTTTTTTTCAAACAATAAGTGTTTTATTAAAAACTTTACAATTCGAAAAGTGTTATTATTATATCACGGGTCCAAGATGTAAGTGGACCCGGTCATTTGGAAGCCTAGCGTGGGGACACAGGTTCAACACGTAGAGGCCCCTTTGAGTATCTTTAATATTGTGCATGTGTGATACACAAGGCGGATTACATCTTCAACTGCACAATATGATGCAGCCGAAGATGGTCCCCGCCGTGTGTACAGCAACTATTTTAAAACAAGTATTATTGTGAAATTTCGAGGGACTAGTGAATGGACTATAGAAATCTATTGGCACCTGTCAGATGGTAACTGAAAAAGAGGCAGGTGGTGACTTGCCACTCCTTAGTTGAGCTCCCGTAACGTGGCGCATGTCTGGAGACAACATTGCCGTAAATAATATTAGTATTATTATATTACTAGTAGACCCGGCGAACTTCGTATCACCTTGGAACAATTGTCCCATTTTTGTAATATTTCTTATCAATGCTCAGCTCTTCAGGTCGTAGTGTTATGTTATATAGCCTATAGCCTTCCTAATTAACTGTACTATCCAACACAAAAAAAATTAAATTCGAAGTTCTTGAGATTAGTGCGTTCAAACTATCAAACCTTTCAGCTTTATATGATTAGTATTGATATTCTTAAAATTTAAGCAAATTCTGTTAGAAACTGATTAATTAGCTATGATCCTTGACATTTTAATAATAGATTTAAGTCGACGTTAGTACGGATCATACAAGCGGAATTATTAATATACTCGTAATTATTGGACTTCAGGTATCCGATTGTCACTTAAATCTAAAATAACTCTTCCCTTCTCATAGTATACAGATTCGTTTTAAATATAGCTGCTAAATATTGCTATAAATATAGCTGCTAAATATTGCTATAAATATAGCTGCTAAATATTGCTATAAATATAGCTGCTAAATACTCTTGACCGCAATAGACACATGTGACGTGGAGTTTAGTTACCTTCTGAATTTTTAAAGCGTTTCTACCCTTTTCAATTAGGTACCCATTGAAAGTAGGGTTACGTCTGTCCAAGCTCGTCTGACAATCCTTTTTGCGACCCTAAATTATTAACGAAATTTCTTAATTTAGAGGAGAGTGCACAGTCGTGATGTTGGTGTTAAGTGCTCCATTTTTGACTGCCTGTGAAGTATTTCGTGGCAACATTAGCTCAGGCTTTTGACAACTAGCCCGTTATTTCTAAGATTTAAATATAATTTTGAGTTAGAAATCAACAACCGTTGATTATATCAAATTAGTAGAATAGTTAAGAAATCGTTATGCTAAATCTCATGAAAAGTATTATAAATCCAATAAGAATCGTACTTCTTTAATAATTTAATCGATTAACATAAGAAGGCGAAACTCTTATCCGAGTTTAAGAAGCGATGCCACAAATCAAACTGAAGTAAACAAAATGATGAAAGTTACATAACGTGACAATTTGCGTAAAAGATATAAATATTTTCTTTGTAGTATAAAATATACAACTGACACACGCAATTTACTTTCAATAACAACAATGAATAAAGAACCTATTTATATTTTTCCAATTACGGCTTACGATAAAGAAAAAAGAATAATATCGAATTATGATTGTAACAAAAATGAAATAAAATTCACTTTTAACAGTTTATATATTATTTTTGGAATCTAAAGTAATATTAACACCGTATCAGGATTTTCACTAGCTGAATTCGAATTGGAATAAATAATAGGTAAAACTTACAGCTACAGGAAATTATTTTCTAAGGTGATATTTAACATACAGATATTAATATGAATATCAATAAGTAACATAGTATGCACCAAACGAACCACCTGCTCGACCATCGAAAAATTAGATTTTCCAACAAGTAAATTATTAAACTATTTTTAAAAACCTTAAAAACTAACTATATTTGAAGAACTGTTTTATTTCAATTTTGTATAAGAGTCTGCAGAAATTAATGATAAACACGTTAGTATGCAAAAGCCACCCTTGTAGACAAAAGGTTGTTTATAAAGCATCCATAATTTTTAATAAGCTGCTGCGAAGCACATACATATGTGCCACTGCTGAGATCACGGAATATAAAAGATTTATCTAAAAAAGGTTTCTTGTTTGTAAATGATAATGACTTTTTAAGTAAGATTTTTAATTAATAGCCAACTAATCTAAAACGTACATTTAATTTGATCAACATTTTAGTAATACGAGTAACAGTAGTATGTACAATCTATACGTAATATGAAATTAGCGTTTTATATGTAAAATATAAAACAAATTATAAAAAATATAATAAAAAAATATAAAAAAAATATATTAAAAAATAATATAATGAATTACATCGAATTAAACCTATTATTACACACTTTTGCCTTTTTATAGGTGTTTTTGACTATACTGCTGAAAAAATGTGGGAGTGGGAATCAATAATCCTTTAAGGCGGATTTTCCTGCTTCATCGGAGCAGAATTTTTCCTTACAAGATGTTGTCCAAAATTATAAAAAAACGATGATCTGTTGGAGCAAGGGCCAGGGAGTAAGGCGGGTGTCGGTGACATCCCACTCGCAACTCCTTTAATTCAGCGATCGCCTTTCATGAAGTATGGAATAGTAGTCCTGAAGTAGCAGTGGGCTAGAACAATTACCAGTTTCGATTCTTTATCAGCTAGCTTTTGCAAGATGGTTTGCAATTACAGTACAGCTCTGTCGTAATCGTCTAGCCAGATATTAAGAACTTGTAGATCACAGTAGATCAATACTAATAATAGATACTAATCAGCACTAGAATCTCAACCACCACAATCTTTTTCGGAGTCAACTTTCGCTTGGGGCATGATTTGACCGATTCTCCCGGGTCCAACGACGTGGTCTGATGAGCGTTTACGATATGATTCAAAATTCCCTCGTTGTTGTGACAAAATGACGTCACGTAAAATCAAACGATTCGGAAACAAATGAATCATTAAATTTAAAATAGAAATAAATAAGACTTAATTTGAAATATGTTTGAATTTGGACTTTCAACCAAATACCATATGTTTGAAATCAGCGTGGGCAGTTAATCACGCCGATAATTTTATACACAAAGCGAGGGGTTCGAATCCCGACCGGAGTAGATATTTATGTGTCAATTTTTTTTATTTTCCGGTCGTGGGAGATAAAGATGTATTATTTGTCGATACAGTAAATTCTAGTAAGACTTCTACAAAGTTGACTTTATTTTTCTGTGTCTCTTTTCACCAAAGCATAGCGAAACTTAAGCTAAATCAAATTTTAAACTGTGTTCACTATTCGAACGCTTATTAGTTCACACTTACATATATAGTAGGTGTATGAAAGGAGATAATAAAATTTGTGGTATATACAAAGTTGGTGGAAAAACCTAGTAGATTCTTCGTATTCGACAGATGTTATTCTTCAACATAAATACCCGTTTCTACCGAATCAAACTGAAAATTTTAAGCTTAGACAAATACAATTAAACACAAAATTGTTCACCAAAATAGGACATAACACACGAACAGAAGTTTTATATATTTTTTTTTTTTTTTTTACTTTATATATGTTAATGCTTGACTACTATCCTGCCTGATGGTAAGCAGAGATGCAGCCTTGGATGGTGAGCGCACAGTAAGATATCAATAATTGACTATTTATTCTGAATATATATGTATATATTTATTTATATTTCTATTTACTACCTATAATTAGTGGGTACTGCAGAAATAGTCTACTTTCTTATTTAACGTAATGTGAAGTTCAATTGACGTATGAGAATCTGGTTGCAAATTTACATGCAATCATTATAGTTATATAAACGCTAATATATGTACATGTATTTTCAGAATCATTTTCATTACAGTATTAGATTAACACTAAATTGATTTAAATCAATGTAAGTTATTCACGACGTGATCGAATTGTGAGTTAAATTGAATTTGAAATGAACTCACTTCATTTGGCTGAAATAAGAATTAGCTTCCAAGCCTTACAGCCGATACCTACGACCTACTTATCCCTTACTGTTGATAGCAATCTTTTTTTATTTTTTGTTACCTAAAGTTTGCTGAACAATTTATTCCCGAAGCTGTTGTATAATTTCTTAAGTACATATGAATATCCGTTTTTTAATAGGAAGATATGTAGTTAGGTTTAATTGTTTTTTTCTGGCTCAATATTTCTTTTATATTTTATTAACATGCTGATTGTCATTGAATCATTGAATATCACTCATTGAATATGATAACCATCACTTAACAAATTCGTCATGATTTATCGAGGCGACGTGTTAAAGTCAACTCTTTGAAGGTTTTGTGTTTCTTTTCAGTGACGTCACTATTTCCATGTAAATTCGTATAATCTATTTATAGCACATAACCAAAGGGTCCATCTATCAATTAGGGGTAAGAGATTACGTTCGGGATTTTATCACTACAAAGATCGTTTCGCAAAGTTAAAAATAGTTTAAGGTAAACAAGAAATTTTAAATTGTGTAATAAAGGTAAGAAGGAAAATTATTTCCAAGTTAAAGGAAGGGCAAAAAGTATTCTATTTACTAAGTTATGCTATTAAGAAACCTTTAAATTTTTAATTCTTTAAATTTAAGTACACTACTTTGTTACAGTATAAAAAAACATCTACGTTACACGATACGCCTTTTGAAGTGAACGTTTATGTGAAATATTTCCAAACCACGTGTCGTACCCATATAATTACCTTCGGCATCGGCGTCCACAAATCCACGCATACAGTGGAGATCTCGTACATATTAATACGTGAATATGAACCGGGGGCGAGAGAAGCAAGTATTTGAACGCACCCACCCTATACGAAGTCCGAGTACCTTAAGGCTAGCAGTGTGCGTGACCGACGCTAGTGTGCACAAATTTCATAATAGGTGTGCGTACCTACTCCGCTCAAATTTTACATCTCACATCTAAAGAATAGAGGCTGATGTTTAAAATCGTGTAATAGTTTTTATGATTTTCAATATTTGTAGTATTACAATGGTTCTTTATTCGGGCTGTAAACAAGTTTTAGTTATCATCCTAATTAGACGGGTATGTAAGGTTAAGTTAGGTTAGGTTTAGGTTTCACACACTCTGACCCGCATGGCGTAATGGTCATCACGCCAGACCGCTGTCGAAGGGTCCTGGGTTCGATTCCATGCAAGACCGGAATTTAAATGATGAGTTTAAATTTCTGTTCTCGATCTGGATGTGTTTGTAATTGTCTTTCTATGTTGTCCATAGCATCTACGACACGGGGTATACTAGTGTGGGGCTATGAGTGTTTGGCGTTATTTATAGGTTTCGTACACTGTAAACTTTAAATTTCCATATAAAACACATCTAACACCAATATAAAGTTAATAAATCACATGCAGAATGAGTAACCTAGGTTACCTAAGGTGTTGATAAATACCAAACTATTCATTACTCTGTAAAGGTGTTTTCGGTTAGTTCTTAATAGTAGTTATGCCAGTTAGGTTGTACCTTATTCATATATAGCTTAAGAACTTGTACACTTAAGTTGATAAACCTACAGATAGGTAGTGTTAGTTAGTCTAACTACTTTATTTTTTGTTTATTCGTCAGAACATACAACAAAATTAAGATAAGACTGTGTTTAGGAGAAATGTTCTTACCCTCACTTTGATCGAAAATGAGTTATTAATGTAAAATGATCTTTTATTACTAGAACTTGCTGTTAACAAAGGCTACTTGTTCTTAAAACTACAGAAACAACTTTAAAACTAGTAGTAGTACAACCCACATATACTATAATATATGACTTAATTAATTTCACAGGAATAGCATAAGCTACTTGGAACATAATAAAATTACAATAACATCAAAGATTATTTTTTCTAAAATAGTACACGTCACTTGAATGAGCAAAAAAAATGCTTAGTTGTTTCTCAAAAACGTTCCAAGTAGTTTGGATCTATATTCTGGGCCAAATTTGATTAAGCTAAAACAATACAAGTCTATGAAAAATAAGAAAATATAATTATCTATATAAATAAATTCGGGTTTCGGTAATCGGAGCATCCCTTATCTGCCACCTACTTACGGACATGCGTGCTATAGCCATAGCTAAGCGGTAGGTATTATTAATTTATCGACATTTGAATTTTTTATACACCTATATTGAAAAATTAAAATGTCGATAAATTT
>DWJN01000492.1:0-23697 GCA_018248895.1 Carystus phorcus
TTGTTTGATTGTTTGAACGGGCTAATCTCAGGAACTACTGGACCGATTTGAAAAATTCTTTTAGTGTAAGATAGTCCCTTTATGGAGGAAGGCTATAGGCTATATAACATCACGCTAAGATGAATAGGAGAGGAGTAGTAATTTATATGGCAAAACAAAGTTTGCTGGTTCATCTAGTAATATATATACAGAACGTATATACAGACTTTGAATACGCAGTTTAAAACAACCATTCAAACAAAAGAAATGTAACAAAATTAAAAACAAATAAACTTGTTTCGATTCCTATTGGCTTTCCCATTATTATCCCTTTTGGGTACAGTATACTCGATGCAAAGGACGTGTTTACTCTCGGGGTACAATTTACGAGTTTTCTTTCGCTTCTATGTTTACGAAGACGTAATGTGACCTTTAGTAAAATAGGGGTTGTTGTGTACAATCCCGGTATTTAGTGTCACACAGAAATACGTGGTCGCATTGGCAACTTTCTTAAAATACTAGCGTATTTGGGTCTATTTCTTTAGGCCAAAATTTACCTCTATAGGCTATACACTCTGTTGATTAATAAAGTGGTAAATCGCGTTAGGTTATTTCCATCTAAATCACTGGTTTGTAACTTTTAAACATAATTAATCCTGGTGCGATTTATTCTAAGATAATAAGATTTTATTTGTCTGGTTAGCCGATAGCTTCTCTAACTTAAAACGGCATACTTATTACCTTATTAAATGAAAATGAATATTCATAATCGATGGAGATTAAATAATTTTTCTATGTCAACAAAGAATTCTATACACGAACCACGTCATGATAAATAAATGGTCACTGTCGCCCATGAATTTTTAAGTTGATCAAAATGACTATTGGAAATTCTTCATTCAACAAATAAGACGAATATTATGTGTAAATGATAATACTTTTATATTTGATTTCCGCAGATCAAAAATACAAAGTTAACATACACGTAAGTGATAAGTTCCTACTCGTTTATCCATAGAGAATTAAATGAGTGTTTCAAATAATTATGTCACATACGAGCAAAAACCATAAATATCGTTTATTTTCGCGTAAATATAGTACCATTTATTTACAAATCCATTACTTTAGTAGCCCTTCTCCTATATAGCTCTGCAATTCTCCGAGGAGCCGATTTGGGGACTACAAAGTTTTATGGCAAATCTTCAAACTTTTAGGAGATCTTTACTACGAACTTTTTCAATAAGATAAGAATTTCGACGAAATAATTTTATTTGACGATTATTAAAACTTTGTCATTTTGAATAATTACTTTTATAGGACACGGTTAATTATGTAGATAATAATTTGCGATATTCATACCTTTGTATGAATTACAAATTATTTTGAAAAATTAAGTCTAGATCATGCTACTTTATATTTAATGTTTTTTAAGATATTTAAGAAGAAAACCTTTCAGTTACAACTTAGCCAATCTATAAAGTATAATACGAAATACTATTACGAGTACTATTCGCCATGATCGCAGCTTCATTCTTATAGATAGGTAATTCAATTTCAGGTTTGTTCTCATTATGTGTAGTATAAATATACATTTCTTTTGAGTAATGAATGTTTTTAACCAGAAAACAAACTGATTCGATATTTCATATTTAAGGCCACGTTTGGGATCAGACCAGATCAGGAATTGTAGAAAATTGATTCGTATTTACTCCCCGTAAACCCGTTTTAGGCTTTTAGTTTGATTTTAAAAATCTTTGATTGTTCCACCAAATTTTAAGTTTTTTCAAAATATTATTATAGATATTCGCAATAGTAATCAGAGAATTGAAAGTTATTATAACAAAAAGATCAATCAAGGTCAGTTCAAAGATTTTTGTGTAGAATAGAAATACAATTTAGAGATTTTTTTTTAATTATTTTATTTGCACAATTCAGTCGATCTTAATTGCGAAATCTGCCAGATAAGCCCTCGAGATACGTTAATACCGTTATCAATTATTAGGTAGTGTTTTCTTAGAATAATTGTTTATTTTATACCATGGTTGTTAAATGTGATAATAAAACTCAGAACTTCTAAGGTAATTCTTCAAGCAGAAATTAAGATCAGCAAATTGACTATTAACCTAATATCCAAGTAAGACAATTTGCCAATATTTTTTTTTATGGGGATGGTTAAATATTTTCTGTGACGATAAATAGTGATGTTTCGGAAACAAGTAGCATATATTTAATACAAGACTAGCTAACTCGGCAGACGTTGTTATGCAACATATTTTACAGGCACTCTAATCGCTATAACTTATAACTCTAAACTAAAAGTAGCCTAAGTTGCTGCTTATTACATCAGCTATCTGGCAGCAATAGTCCAGTCAAAATCGGTCGAGCCGTTTCAGATATTGGCCGGAACAAACAGACAGACAGACATACTGACAGATAGACAAAAATTGTAAAAAAAAAAATACATAATTTGGTATATTATGTACTGTGTACGCAAACATACGTTTAATAAAATACGGTTATTTTAATATGACAATCAGACACTCCAATTTTAATAATTGATAGATAATAGAAAAAACTTATTGTCACCCGTAAACTCGATGGTAAGAGGCCAAGGGGACGTAGTCCTATGTGCTGGTCTGACCAAATCCGTACCACTCTCAATATGAATGTTTCTGAGGCCGTACACGTCGAGAACAGGAACAGATGAAAGAACACCGTGAGAGAGAAGATCATATCATGAACGAGGTCATGACCCCCAGCATTGGGGTATCGACGCAAGGAGAGATAATAGAAAAACATATCGATGAAAGGTCACCATAACATATTAATTCTCAATTACTTTAACTTCGGTAAGCTTAAACATATGTGTTTATAATTTCTAGTTTTGTCTACAGAAATGGTGTATGGATTTCCATCCAGTTCGTTTAACCAATGTTAGTGTTTCATTGTTAACAATGTTTGATCACTCAAATTAGACATTGTCGTACTGTTTCGCTGCAGTGTGATACTCGTAATGGTATGCAATCTATTTAACGATCAGTTCGTATTACCTAAGTATATAACAATGGTGATAACAAATATAATTATAATTTGAGCTAGCACGTATGTTCATCTGTTCTCTCCAACATCTAAACTCCTTATCATAATTAGTTATTTTTTTACCGATTTTAAAAGAATGGGGCAAGTTCTCAATTCATCTGTATTTTTTTAGGTGTTCGGTAGGTCTTGGATAATTACTTTTTTATTCGAAAGCTGGTGTTTATCACGTAGTCCCATATCATTTTCAGCGACATCTGAAGAGTATTTTTTGATTTATGCGTATGACTTTGTAATTGGAATATTTATTAATATTTTTCATTTCAAGAGGATTTTTTTTCTTTTGTCTATTGACATATCAATTATTACCACATTTACCATTTACCCAGTACCGCATTTACTTAATCTGTAATTAGTTACTTGAGTCTCGTGTCAACAGAGGTAGATAGGTGATGATTACAGATTACCTAACGGTAAGTCTAAAACTGCTAACTAATTATTTTCTTAACCTGTCGTGGCTCAATGATGTTCTTGTAATCAGCGCTTTGCTCCTTGTAGCTTACATGCCACCTTCCATTTAATTAACTGTGCTACCAGATCATTTGCCGAGTACTTAGGATTACCAACGTAGCCTGGTTCCCGTTGTAACCGTATTCCGTCGTGTTAACGTTAGCAAATTACGTTATGCCTTGTACTACGTTAATACGAGTATAATGAACTGCGATATTATAACACTTACTTGTTTTGGGTTCGGTAACGAAAATTACCAGCCTTCGCTTCATGAAACCTCTAGTTTAGTACCCCCGCTCAATAGATACAATCACTCTTAATTTTCATCAGGAGTTATATATTATAAACTACAACCTTCTACAAAACGTGCTACTACTTAAGGTATAAGTTTTGTTCGTTATGTTCTTTTTTACAGATAAATAAATATCTTGATATTTTAGTACACGTTTTAAAATTTAAGACTGAAACTATTATGATGTCGTATGAGAAAATTATTTGAGAAATATTACTAGTATTTAAAAATACCTTCATCAACTTTTCGGTACCAACGGTTAAGTCGACGCAGTAATAATTGACTAATTTTATGTAGGTTCAAAAAATATAATGAAAGCAAGTTACATGTTTCATTATATCAATAAGAGGACAAGTATACCGGTGAGAGGTAGGACATATACGAGTTGATCAAAATTGCAATATTGTATGTGATATTAACTACCGCCCATACTAAAAATATGTCTATGCTTTTGAAATATCCGATGACATCGTACTCAAAAGATGATGCGTTGTTGATATTATGGTGTGAATGCGTTGTACTCAAAAGATGAGGCGTTGACGACGTGGTTTCAATGCGTTGTACTCACAAGATGTGGCGTTGACGACGTGGTTTAAATGAGTTGTACTCACAAGATGAGGCGTTGTTGATGTGGTATGAATACGTTGTACTCACCCGATAAGTGGTGGCGTTGACGGCGTCGGCGCGGGGTGTGGCGAGCAGGGCGAGGGGCAGCAGCAGCGCACTGATCAAGCGCCGCGGCGCCCTCATCTCTGCGAACCATCCGCCCTATAGCTCGCTAGCCTGTAACAACAACATTTCTGAGCTATTGCTTTGAAAAACTACCGTTAGAAATTTGAGAAAGAGACAGTTTTGTAGAAATGTTTTGTAATCATTTATATCAATCGATTTTGGAAGTCAGTTAGTAGTGCCCTCGTTTGCACAGAAAACGGTATCGGATTTATGTAACAGTTAGTTACATAATAATCTTGAGTATGATTTTTTGTAATGCCTTCCGCTTGATGTAATTAATAAAATTTGGTGATGCTTTGCTATTACTCAGACTGATAATTTTTATTAGGAACGTTAACAATAGCAACTATATCAAGTCATAAATTAATAAAAACGTTTGATATAGACAAAAACCTACAACAGAATTTACTTGATCGCTTTGTTGTGTACGCTAATCAGTAAATAGTCCACGCTAAGCTCTATACAGTTTATATTAGATACCAACAAAATTGAAAAAAGCGAATTCTTTCAAGTTGTTATTGTCTTACTGTCATTTAATGATTTTTAATTTCACGTTTCCGTTATATCCAATTAGTACCCCGGTGTAATGATCCGGCTGGGTGCTGGATGCGTCGGGGCGCGCTATTGGACACGCGAGCAAATTGAAAACGTTTCGATAATTAAAAGCTCTCCAGACTATTGTGAATAAACATAACGTAATGAAACATTTAACGGACCAAACCAATTTAATGTTATGGGATTTTATACTCGTTTGGTTTGTTGACTATTGCACTCTAATTATGTCCAATTTAATGTAATGACTTTTATAGTCAACTAGTTAACCAACAAACAGATATTATACTGTCGTCATTTTCTTCTATTATATGAGTAAATGTAGTGTGTGAGGTATTTCAATAACGTAGAATCAAAACTTTACTTGCCATGTCCCCCAATTTTCTTTCTCTGTTCAACCCCCTCTCTCTCTGACCCCTCGTCACGTCGGACTTGGGGATCTGTCTAGACCTAATATTACTACTTACTATGTCGAGTTTCATATATTACAATTATATATAAGTATAAAGTTTTAAATCATACAAAGTGTAACAGAACAAAGGCTTAATGCTTCTTTGTTAGACAACCTTAGCGAAGTTCAGAGAATCAACATCGGCGAACATGAGATGGAAAAAGTTACATTTTTACAATTATTTTGGTTATTTAGTTATTTTCACCGTAAAATGGCCTTAAAGCCTTGGAGACCATACATTCTATAAAAAGATTATGAGTCTTAAAATTTGTAAAGAATCAACTAAAACCCCGAAAACTCCAAATAAATCTTACGGTATACTAACTATACCCGCGATTCAACGAACCTTTTGTCGAGATGTAAGTGTGCAAATGTCCCTGGCCTCTATTTCTTTGTTGGCCGGCATTTCGTCGTTTATACCTTTAGTTTTACGGACGTCCATCTGTGACAATGTCCGTTTATCATTACGGGTGGGGTCACCTAAAGCTCCTTTGTCGTCATAAAGAAACAAACTTTAGCTCAACATTTACTGGCAAATCACGCAGGGAAAAGTTCTTGTGGTTTGGCAGTGGTCAGATAAGATGTTAATTTCCTCTTTTCAATAGAGTTGGCACTTAAATCCCGACTTGTCAAAGTGCCAAAGAACTGTGCTTAGAATGTGGCTAAACAATAAGCAATGATACTAGACTCAAGTTTGACACGTGACTTGGCAAATCGAAGGAATCCACATTATTTGAAGAAATAAGATTTTTATCACGGAATAATCGCTATATTTAAATTGATACTGCCTTTGAATCTCAATTTTACGCTTTTATTAAATTTATTCGTATGTGAATAAATAACCAAGGGATGTAATATAAATAAAACCATGAAATGCACTAAACACTAAAGTCATTGGAGAAAAAGATTAAACTATAGATTGAAAATTGGAAAGCATACTCAAATTGTAAATTCCTTATCCTATAGGCTAATTGGGAAGATGTGTTTATGAACTTATGTCTCCTAAGTCCTAAGTGAACCAATGAATGTTTAAGGTTAATGATAGCTAGCTATCCCTAGAGAATAAATGACTATACGGCTCTGAGACGTGTTAAAATTACTTTAATCATAAGCGATCACGTTTGGGGCACATTAAGTGATTAGTGCAGATAATTATCGTTAAACTTTATCATTGTTCTTCGCATGACATTAAAACTTTCGACAATTAGGTCGACCACTATTTTCATCAGTCCACAATGGAACTCCATAGTCAAGAATGTATCATTCTTAAGAGTGAAGAAATTCTTACCTCTGTGGATACTATAATAACGAATAAGCAAAGAAAGTCAAGTGAAGTCATATAAAAATAATTTAAAGTAAAGAACCGTGCTCATTTAAAAGTTTTCCACGAGTTTTCTTTTTTGTTTAATACTTTTTTCTTGATCATTAAAGTCGCAAATGCAGTCATTAAAGTCACAATCTCAATTATCAACGGGAACGTTATAGGCGTTAAGTGTATGTATTATTTCTAAGAGGAAAGCAAAAACATGTTGTTTTCACAAAACGTAAACAATGTTGATATGAGATATCGTTAAAAATGATATAAGAGAATTCAATCAATGTTTTATGAAAGAAATCTTAATGTTTAATTTTGATACACAATAACAAATTATTATTGTTTTTTCTATTAACAAGGAATGCAGGAGTTATGTTTTGGATCACTAAGATAAAAACTTATGTATAAAACAAGTCCCGATTCTAACACAAGTCAAGTTCAAAACTCAAGTCCTTGAATTTCAATAGCAAATGAGAAATATTTGTTGATATAATTGTAGTTGGATATTCCAGGTTATTCCATCATAATGATGATATACATCGATCCTTAATCATTACTAAACCATCATTATAGGGAACTCTGAAACACGCTTACTCACTATATTTCTTCAACATAAACTAATATTACATGACATTTAAATATCGATCAAAAAAAAAAACAGAATTCTACTCTAAACGACTCCAGTAGAAGAATGAATTTTAAACCACAAAGTATAAGCCAGATGCAAAAACATTTAGAGCATGAAATTGGCATGGCAATCACAAACGATAAAGCCTGGAATTCGGTTGTCTCGCGGACACATGCAATTTTTCATTTCCTAGAAAAAATAACAGCGCTGGATTAAGCATTCAACACAACGCAGCACAGTTGTACTATTAGGTCATTGAGAACGAAGTGAGCCAAGAATTTCAATGCGAAACACTCGAGCAACAACTGGTGAGTGAAATTACAGCGGATATTGCAGCAAGGCGATACTTGCGCCGTCAGCTGTAACGATACTTAGCAGCTTCACCGCAAGTGAGTACTGGCTTTATTACGAAACAGTAGAAGTACTGGCAAACTATTCAATGGTTCGAACGGGTAAATTGAACTTGGCATTTTATATGCCTCCAACACATTAATGGAACACTATAGGGCACGGATCTCTTCTCATCACTGAGGAAGTCTAGAGCATATTCCTCCAGGCTGTTTCAGTGCAGATTGATGGAAGGGTTAGTGGCCAAATGGACGTCAGAGAGTCATAAACTTATATTTGTCTTAAAATTTGTCAAAATATTTAATGTATAGACAGATTACAGATTTATACAATAGTATAATATATAGATTGTTCACAAATATTTTCCACATTTCAGGTCAGACTCAGATGCGGCACTTACTTAAAGCGATCATTGTGAACCTCTTAGCGTTGTTGATATGAATGAGGTACCTGAACCAATTCAAAGTGAGAAGTTTCGCGGTTTTCATACGTGCATAGAAGTTATGTAAACCATTACATATACATACTGAAATGATGCTTTATTTCTTATAAAGGTGAATAGGCTAAGTTAGTATCTTGGATTTGATTTGTACGTTTTCCTATCCAAAATTGGACTGTACACATTATAAGTAGAATTGTAGTCAAGCATTAAGTTATAATTTGTTCTGAAGAAGCTACAACTTGATAACTCCCCGTGACTTTCTTCGACTTTAGCGAGTTCTCCAATATTTTGGTCACATTGCCAGAAGACCGCACATGGAAACAGTCATAATGATAGGTGCGAGGAGACTTCCAAGCTAAAGTCCTGTACGGCAGTCTGGACATACCAATAAGCAGGGCATTCCACCACTGATCACGAAAGATGGAGACAAGCGATCTAAATAGACCAGCAACAGAATCACAATCCTCAGTGTAAGGCAAAATTGAAAAGAGAGAGAGAAGGAGAGATGGGGAGAAACAGAATAAGAGAGAGAGATGAATTAAATTGTAATAAGGAAAAGGTGCAGAATGAAATCAATACCCTACATAACGCAGGTAAACCAATTTATGCAGAAAATTCATAGTAAAATTTTCTCTTCCATTTTGGATCGCATCCAAATATATGTAACCAGATTAAACCGCAAACATAAAAGGCATTCAATATATTCGATAAATGTGTACCTTCCTATCGAAGTGAAACAAATTGGTTCAACCATATATTTTCAGCTTTACGCTTCTATTCATTTTAAATCAGCTGATGTGATGAATGTCAATATATTCTATGTCTCTAAAGGGTCTATAAAGAAAACGAATGCCCGGTTTGCCAAGGGGAGTTATTTAATTAATTAAACAGTTACGTATGAGTGTTCCATAATTAAATACTATTAATAGTCATGTTCGCTACACATGCGATAAGGTACTTGTCAAAGGAAAACAATCACGACAAACGCTTGACGTTTATCTGTCAATAGAGTATGTTAAGTGACACCTGTCAAAAATTTTCGCAACCATCGCAGCCATGCTTTGTCCATTATCCATATAACTGGGTCACAATATCGGTATAGAATACCAAAACCTTAGTAGCCGTTTGCCATTTGAATAACTCTTAGGTACTATTAGTATTTTTTGACTAAATTGTTTGTAAATGTTTCAATAAATATTTAAGACGAATACAAGGCTGTGCTTACACACAATATAATCGAGTAAACCAGCTTAGTTTCAGACGTATTGTAGGTGTTTCTGAGTAGTAGATGACGCCTCAAGCGTTTACATACGAGGCAAATATAGCGGTATTACCCTATCAAATCGTTAGAATGGAGTTAGAATAAATGAAAGGAAACTGCAAATGTGGCTAAAAGAGTATTGCTTTACCGAAGCTAGGGCGGCTTACTAGTATTATATTTACTATTCTTGTGTATTCAGATTTTGTGAGAGAAAGTTTTTAAGTCACAAGTCTAGATTTTCAGGTCACTGTCCACAACCGCACAGTCTGCAGCGACTTTCATTACGGATCGTTTAGTACTGCGTTCTTGCTTAGGGGCGTTTATATTTCTTTACCGTAACATGAAATATTTTTTCCTCTAAATGGCATATAAAGTAAAAACTTGTCTAGCTTTGTGACTTGAGTGCTACGGTTTACGCAATTTATCATCATCATCGCGTTATTCCCCTTCTAGCTATCTCACTTCTATGCTAGCGTCTTCTCTTTTATTAAGATTGGTAGGTAAAAGTCTAGTGGACTATGCTAATCGAAAGTGTATTGAGAGCGGTCTTTGATATGTAGGTTTTCTTCAGGAGATTTTCCTTCCACTCTTATCCAGTATTCTAACCCTAACCTTCCCAATGAGCGTTTAACTTTCGAACCTCTAAGTTATTACTGTTTTTTTTATTTTGTGAGTATATAAAGACAACAGTACTGAATGTTGATAAACGACCAGACGAGTCATCTAAGGTTACCATCGCCCATGGCCAACAACAAGAAATTAGCGGTGTGTTGTAGGATAATAAAGTAAATCGGGAACTCTCATCAGCACACTATCGATTTTAAACGGCAAGTGGTACTCGTAGCTAGGTTGGCTGGTAAAATCACGCAAAAATACGCACAAGTCATATGTACGATGTTTTAAAGTCGCAAGTCTAGATTTTCAGGTCACAGTCTAAAGCCGCACTGCCTGAAGCGACTTTCATTACGGATCGCTTAGCACCGCGTTCTTATTTCCCGTTCCGAAGAGCATTTTAGGGGCTTTCATATTTCTTTGCAGTGAGATGAACAACATCTGTAAAGAAGATTTAAAGTGAGAAGTTCTCTGGCTTTCTATACAAAAGTGTGGGTATAATACGCTTTGATATTTCGTATTCCTTCTTAGCACAGTAAGTTTTTAGGAGGTATTTCTTTTAGTCACATTTCTATATATCCGTAAAATAGGATATTTTATATGAAAATGGCAGGAGAAACCAGTTTACACCTCTTTTATTTCTTTCTTTTAATGTTTTTATTTTACTGTTACTGTACTATGTGGTGAATTCTGCTGAGTAACAAACTACACAATAGAGTGGGGTCATTTCAGGTGCCGCAAGTAAACTATTACACCAGACTATTGAATTCAAACTGTAATCGTACACATAAGATTTTTTTCTAAAATCAAATAAAATTCTCATATTTTTATACACATTCCGATTCCAACACTATAAGTAAAGTTAACCTGTTTGTTGAGAACATTTCAATGTTTTCTATTTAAATTAAAACAATTAAGATGACGTAAGTGTGGTTTATATTGTAGCACCCATTGACAACATTAATTTGTATAGTGAATGTGTACCAAATTGCCGCCAGACTAATTATCTGTACGCGACGCTCCAGCTCGTTTCCCGACTATACTTCGCCTGAAGCTAGTTTCATTAAGGATAGCTCAGTGAGGATGTTTATTTGTCTTTCTGTCCTTTTAGACATGTTCACATTTGTGGTAAAGTAATGAGCTATTAGAATTTATTTAAAGTCAAGTTTTGTTACTTAAAAATAACAACAAATTTGCATGAATTTCTATTCAATAATTGTCTTTCGAAAATGTTCGTACTTCCCTGTAGGTACCTGAAGATAGTCAAAACGCGATATAAACAAGATTCGTCTGGTAATATCTATTATAGTATACTAGATGAACTAGCAAACTTTGTTTTGGCATATAAATTATTATTTATGAACTATTTTTTTAACCATAAAATGGTTATAGTGTGTTAATCTGAAAAGCTAGACATATGCTATCACGGACTTTATTTTAGAACTTTTAGAGGGAATCAATATTGTAGTACATGATTTTTTAGTAACTTTCACCGTTTACTCAGCGCACGCAAGGAAAGCTCAAAATTTTGCCGATTCTGCAATATTTTTTACTGCTACTCCTCTCCTATTTATCTTAGCGTGATGTTCTATAGCCTATAGCCTTCCTCCATAAATGAACTATATTACACTAAAAAAATTTTTCAAATCGGTCCAGTAGTTCCTGAAATTAGCCCGTTCAAATAATCAAACAAACAAACTCTTCAGCTTTATACATATATATGTACTAGTATAAGATTAGGAGATTCTTAAAATTTCGCGTTCATAAATAAACGACAAATACTTTTGGACGTCTCACGTATATGTTTGCAATTGAATTTGTATTTCAAACACGGTTTTTAGGCTTCGTTAATCAACAGGGAAATCTTATAATTGCGCCATGTCCGTCCATCTGTCCGCTCGAACGCTGCTTAACTCAGACACTTGGTAAAAAGTTGTAATTTGTTGAAAGTTAAATGTTGTAAATTTTATTACGTCAACAAAGTTGTAAAAAAAATCGTACCTATCCTAAGTTCAGGTAGATGATTTTTGATTTTCTCATCCTTGCCACTGTACACTGTACGAGATTAGTTTGTTGGTGTAATATTAACTGAATTAAAAAGACATCTTCTGACTTATTCTAGAATATAAACTATTTGCGTACAAAAAATTGTCTAAATCCGTTGAACTATTGTTGAGCGGTTAGTAACAAACATGGGAACTTCCTCATCGATAATATAATTAGGATTTATGAATTTAAAACGTCTGATCACTACAGTTGTAGAGCCCGAAGCAAACTTCATTACGCGCTGCAAAGTCTCGTTCTTATTTTACTTTCTAAAGAATAAATACAAATGCTTTCATAGACGTATTTCTACGGTGCAGTTATATAAACGTGCCACTTGAACCAATTAGCAACGCAATCTAACGTTAAGACGCCGAAGCACTATATACGAGCGTACCTAATGTTTCAACGCTATTAAATTAATATTCGCGAGTTCC
Source organism: Carystus phorcus (assembly GCA_018248895.1). Classification (NCBI taxonomy): domain Eukaryota; kingdom Metazoa; phylum Arthropoda; class Insecta; order Lepidoptera; family Hesperiidae; genus Carystus; species Carystus phorcus. The sequence continues at coordinate 12,639 of DWJN01000492.1, forward strand.
CATATTCAGGTCACCTTTCACGTAATGTTTGAAACTATCTTCAATACTTCATTGTCGACTTGGCATTCGATTAATGCTGCTGTACTGAAAAAGAATTTTAAGAGATTTCGTGCTTCGTCGATATTTCGAACGCATGCACTCATACTGAAAACTTTTTGTTGAAACGTAAGTATGTATTGTATCAGGTGAGTATAAAGAAATTTCCTATATCCGTTTTTCGACTATCCCACGCTTGTTATGTAAATATGGAGAGCCATAATTTATAAGGGATCTGGTTTTGTCACTTGGCACGTGAACATGTAAATATTATAAACGTTTTGTTAATAATGGTTCTCAAATATTGGATCTATAAAGTTGACTAGAATTTGATACAGCAAAAGTATCGATAAGAGCCAGTGTAGCGTAAAATTAATTAAACGGTAGCCGCCTCGTCGTTACGAATCTTAAATGTGCAGAGCGAATCTGCTTTGACTGCAGTTCACAATTGCTTCCAATCGTTGGGTCGTGCATCGATTCATTATTGTTTGTTTGCTTTCCTTTGTTTGCTCCATCTGTCTCTAACATAAATTGAATTGGTCCTCAGGTTTCTGGATTGCATTTGAGTTCGTTTTTAAAATGGAAATTGAACATTACATTACATTTTAAATTTACGGTACAATAACATCTTTATACTATTAAGAAAATTTGCAAAAATATTTTCGTTGGTAACAGTGTATTATAATATAGCTTTATTAATATTCACGTAGGGATGTACATAATATAGCTACATTTAAATATTACCTTTACCCACTATAAACAGAATTTTGTAAGTGGAAATTTTATGTTAATTCTTCGTAAAGGAAGTAATTATCTTGGCTAGAAATTGCGTCGGGCGGGAGTCCAAGAAACTTTACGAAATGTTAGTAGCTATGGAAAAGTTTTAGAATGGTGGCATGACTTTCATCGTACATTTAGCTGATTTAAGAGGAAAGTTTGATTTTTACAAAACCTTTGGGAAATAGTCTGGATACTCCGTGAGGTGTATGTTCGGAGTAACGCGGTTCTTTTCTGACAATCGCTCCATCTTTATCCTTTATCTAATACTAGCAGACTCGGCCACGCGTTGCTGTGACTTAGGTTTTACATACTCAATTTAGCAGACTAGTTACCTCGCACTGCCATCTGTTAAAATGGTATGTAGCTAATTCTTTGTAAGATATTGAACAAATAATTTGCAATAAAATAATATTGCGACTATAAATTGAGATGCAAACTATCCTAAGTAAGTAAGTAACTATGTTAAGTAGTTTAGGAGTCCATCGCGGACAAACACCGTGACACGTAATTTATATATATTAAGAAAAATATGCATTGATTAGATAACTTTTGGGAATTATCTGTCATCTAGTTCAATCTCGTCAATAAGTATTGTAAGTAAATGACATACATCAATTTGATCTACCTGTAAAGTTGACTATTGTCCTAATGTTTTACGTTTGTGTCGTCGCTATTTGATCACCAGTCACCCTTAACTTATCTTGAGAGGGGAATGATGATTAAAAACAATCGAATGAATTGGTCATGACATTTATTTCTATTTGAATATTTGTTTAGACTTTTCACTACAACAAGATTGTTCGGAAAATATCTCAATTGTGATGCAAAAGTAACTAAGCCAGTGGTAGTGCCTAGTGTAGTGTATTTTTAAGATGAAACAAAGGATACAAATAAATAATGTATACGATATAACTATTATCTAAGAATTTCAACAAGTAATTTTGCATTTAACATTAGAATATATCAGAGAATGATATTTTAAAATTAATTCATCAATATCAAGAGTGAATGAAATTGTTTAAAATATTTAACCAATTTCAAATACTCATCTAATATTAACAGGTTGAAATGTAGAGGAGGTAAAGTATAGAACTTCAGTTGCGGTGGGCAGTGCTCCAACAAACTTGACGAGTCGCTATAGTATTTACAGAAGTTCAGATGTGCGGTTCGGCTAAAACTTTTATCGTAATATCCTGGCGATAATAGCTAAGTTTAATTTTTATGTGTTTATTAGTTGAAAGCAATCACTTAAAAGAATTTATTTTATTTTATTTATTACATCATATCAACATCATTACACACAATATATTTATATACAAATTTAATATAAACTAAGCACTGGTATGTATGCCAATAAAAGATGTGAACGTTCTCTTATATGTTATCATAAAAAAAGTACAAAGAATTTTTATTTCTTTATTTTTATTCATTTATTGATTGCACCAATAAAGATCACACTGATAAATATTCACAATAAATTGCTTAAGATACGCGCAAAGTGTTACTTCAATAAGAGGCGCAAATAACATTCTTAAGTTTAAAATTCACGTAATAATGTTATTACATTATCAATTAAATACATCATAAGAATTGGTAAGTATGTTTAATTTATTTAAAGTTGTGGCGTTTCTAAACACACTAAGTGTAGCAACACTATTCTTTGGAAATAGGAGAACACTAAAATGGTGGAGGGGCAACACCGACAAAACTGTTGGTAAGCCGCGCGACTAAAAGTGTTCATATTAGGTCCTCTAAAAGAAGTTAATATAATTATATAAATTTATAACTTTATAACTAATATTAAAAAATAATAATTAATATTAATATAAAAATTGCTTTGTATTGTATTATTTACGATATCTTAGTGTTAATTGTGTTGGCGACCTATATAAATAAATAAATATAAATTTGTAATATTGGTCTTCATAAGTAAATTATAATTAGTTTCCGCGGTGAGTGTCTGTATTATTTGAGTATGAGGACATCATACCTAAAACCTCAGACGAGGTATTTGATGTAACTTCACCATTGGCCAGTGACATCATCAACACAATCCCATCATCAACATACCTTTAGGTGTCTCGTAAGTTTTGTCAAGTAGTCCCATCCAAAACTACAATTGAGTGTTACAAGTTCCGCTTTCGATGCCTCGCTAGAGCCTTGTTAATTATAAATTATTGTAAAATGTTATAACTAAATTATTGATTAATTGATTATTATTGATTTACACATACATAAATTCAAATTATTTAAATAAAATCCCCTCTATATAATCTAAAAATTTATGTTCCAGATTTTATGAAAATAGTAAAAGTTTAGGCGTTAGTTTTAATGTATAGTACTTAATAAGAATTACATTATAGCATGAGAAAGTTTTTATATAACAGGCCAGAAATATTTTGTATATACATACATATACTTAAAGTGAAATAGAACATAATTTACCTCCTAATGTATTATGGTATGTATCCTAGCAAAATGTATTACAATATGAGTTCCCGCTTCGTTATAAAACAATTGGATATCATATGAATACTATCGGGAAACTAGACTTTAGTAGAAACCAGTTTGGGATAAGCGAAACTAGTTTGTCCAAAGCTTTATATAAGTCGATTAGAATGCTATTCAAAATAGCGGAATTTGGTTTTAAAAAGTAGATTAATTTTTTTGTAACTGTTGGGCAATATATATGATGTCTCGGGACGATGTGGTCGCTCAGGGACAAATTCCTTTAAATAAAAAATAAAAAAGTCGATTAGTAAGTAAATTAGTGAGTTTCTGGTTTATATATGTTACTTTATATAGTATAATATATATGTGGATAATTTAATTATAAGTTATTGAAGAGAATTGTTTCTAATCTTTTCTTTTCTCATCTTTTCTATTCCGATCTAGGGCAGGGCTATGTTCAACAGTGAATGTCCAAAGACCGATTAATTAATGGATGGAGATAAATGTTCTATTTTTGTGTATAACAGTATTCTCAATCAGAAGTAAACTTCGATATACGAGTTGTCACATTGAAGCCGTTGAATTCATTAATGATCCACTATAGGGCCCTACAGGGCACTAGAGCGTACAATCTAGTGCGGGTTAATGGAGGTTTCACTCGTATAATTCCGTTGACTTTTAAATTGAATCTAATAACGGCTTTAAAATACTACAGTTGAATGTAAAGCTAACTGAATTTTAAGCAACTCAGCTCTTTTTGGAGTAGCAAACTAAGAACTAAAAAAGGTAAAGGTAACATTCGAAAATGCTTGTATAGCAACTTTCTTATTTTGCAAGTTTTGTAGATGTTAAAACTTTTTAGATTCGTTCGTGCGAATAGAACTGGTTTTAAGTATTGCCGCAGTAGCTGTATACTTTCATCTGCGATCGATTTCAAATAAAGCTGTAATAACTCATACAGTTCGACTATTACGGTAAACTGTAGACAGACTGCATGCATTTTTACATGTCACAAATATGAAAACATATGAAACGAAATATTGTGTGTAAGTGCAATAATCTACACTAATATTATAAAGAGGAAAGCTTTGCTTGTTTTTTCTGTTGTAATGAATATGCTCCAAAACTACTGGACCGATTTTAAAAATTCTTTCACCATTCGAAACCTACATTATCCACGAGTAACATAGGATATATTTTGTTTTGGGAAAAATATGGTTCCGTAATATATACTTTACCAAGACAGTCAATTAACTTATTTCATTCACCGAGATAATCCATATTTTAATTATTGTGCAACATCAACCAAGCTTTCTGGTCCGTTAAAACAAAAGATATTTTTAATGCTTCACACTCATAAGCCTCACACTAGAATTTCCTGTATCGTGAGTTCTATGGTCTCATGGATGGATTAAAGTCATCATTCAAATTTCTGCCCCGCTGGAAATCGATCCTTGGACCCATCGAAGTGCAGTCCAGGATAGTAACGATTCCGCCCAACGAGTCGTTGAGCAAACATACGTATAAACTAGTTACGTGGTCTTTTAGTGTTGTTAGTTTTTACAAACGAAACGAATCATGCAATTTAGTGACGACAGCCGAGAGAAGTGGAAGCCGAGAGCAGTCGACTGCACTTGAACCATCTCGTGTCTCTAGTGTCGTTGAAATTCTCAAAAACCGCTTCACAGATCATTTATGTTATGGGTAGTTTTTAATAAGTGTATTTTATTTAAATAAACATTTTTTGAGAATTATTTCTTGTTAAATTTCATTCGTTACTTTGGAAAAAACGTATATACATATTATATACCTTTATATAAATAATTATTTTGTCTAATCTATTTCATTGAATTCTCCCTAAACCGTTGGATCGATTGTGATCCAATTTGTTGTGAATTTAAGTAGATTTGATAATGTGTAAAGAGCTCGTTTCTCAAGAAATAGAACTGCATTTTATATAGCAGAAAATTAACTTTAAGATATACTTTAATATAATTACGTTTTTAGTATATTTTTTTAAGTATATTTTTTAAATATAGCGAGAGTTGTAATTTTAGTATAGGCTCAAATAATCTTTGTTTAATCTGTGGTAATTGAATACGTATCTGCGTCCGATGTTAATGAATGTCAGATGTCAGTAGTCTGTCAAAATAGACACAAAATAACATGGCGCTCAATTCGAATTTTAGTTACAGTTGAAATTGCGTAATCACAAAGTAAATTCTAAATAATGAAATCAAAACAATTCGTAAAGTGCCTATCCGAATAAATAGGTACCCTGACTGTATTCTCATAACCAAAAGAAAGTGAATAATATCTTAATAACAAAATATAAACCGAGATTTACGCAGTCTGATCTCGAAATGTAAGGAAAGGCGTGAAGGTGTTTTTGTTCTAATATTGACAACCTACTAACTGAATATGTCTATCTACTCGTACAAGGAGTAATAAAGCACTCTCAAAGCACAAGCGCCCGTCTAAGATTGTGCCGGACTGGAAACCTTTTGGTTCCTATAATAACTTTGTAATTGTTAAGTTATATTACATTAAACGGTTTGAATAAAAACAAAAATTCATTACACGAGTGGGACTGCTCAACTCCTACACATGGAATGATTTAAGTAACGATTACGCCTACATGTTTGTATGATAATAAGTTTCTATTCGATTATTTAATTTGTAAAATAACTTTTTTTCGATTTGATTTTTATTTAAACAATTGAAAAAAGTATTTTCTTTGTATTTCAATGATTCTACAAAGCTATCGTATTTGTTTATTCGTTAAAATCATTGTTTAATATATTGCATTCAACCCATTAATGGCTCAATACTGAGCACAGGTAACAACCGGGAAGAAACGCTCAAGATATTTTAGCCATTAACGCTCTCCATAATTTTTGCTACTAGCATTGCTTAACATATTTTGTGCACTTTCAAACATTCAGTATTCAAAATACGTCATGTTAAGTCTATCAATATACTGGTACCTATTCACAATGTGGTGTACGTCCCCAACTTGGCTTTGCTATTTTTGTAAAATAAAAAATAGGGCACGAGGCTTCGAGGCAAATCAATATCGTTGAAACGGTTTGACCACGTGCAGGCGTTTACTATAACGGGTCCGTAAAGATATGAAAATGCGTTTGTAAATAAAATTTATAACATTTATAAAACCTTCCAGTAGTCGTGTTTCTACGAGATACGGTGCTTTTCTGGAGGAAGCTAGAACGTCATTCATGTTAATGGCAGGGTGCCTCGAAGTAAGTAAATATAGTCCGCTTGAAGTGCTCATAATCATATCGATCGTAAAAGATCGCAGGAATTAAACAACTGAGATCGGTACCTGGATGGGTGGCCACTAGTGGCAAAAATTTCTTGAGCGTTTTCGTGCTTCGGAGAGCACGTTAAATCGTCGGTTCCGGTTGTTATATTAAAAACAGTTGTCAGTTGTTTCGACACTTGGGTCAGCTACTAACCTCTACACGAACCCGCCCTGGAGCAGCGTGGTGGAGTATACTTTAGGCCTCCTCAGTGATGAGGAGGGACCCGTTCCCTGTTGTTAATTGGTTGGAGGCAAATTAGATACCCAAGTGTCTTAACTATGTGTAAAACATATTTGTACGTTTGAAGTTAAGCTTAATATAAAATAATTCATGATAATAATTATTACTGATATTATTTTTCCATTATATTCTGATTAGTAATCACCCTTTTTGTTTAAGTCTGCCGTCAAACCACTCAAGTTCTATAAGGGGACTCAGAGTCAATACTTTCTGTCTTTTCTTTTCTTTCTTGGGCGACTGCGTATCGATTAAGCCGTTGATTAAACTGATAGCCTTGGGCAATGGTGCCTACTTACTTCTAACCTACCTTTGACGGGTTGCTGTATCCTTAAAGTCAATAATAGCAATTAAAACTAAAAGTATATGGGGTGGCTGTGGCGAGAAAAATAAAAGGAATCTTCAACTTTAACCGTTTTATTTATCGCAAGACCTCTGTAACATAACTCTGTACATCCCACATATATTTTTATTTTGAAAGAAAAAACAAAACTTATTTAGAGTACTTTACAAAGTGTGACTTCACAATTCAATTGGCCTTCAAAGAACTGTGCCTTACCGTGCGTTAAGAATAAGAAACAGCTAACAATATCTACATAATACTACAGTGCAGTTGAAATGAAATGTTGTCAGGCTAAAGAGCCTACAAACCTACAACTAAATATACATCTTTATGTTTGTACACCCTCATTGTATTTGGTTTATTATCAAATTAGCTGGTATTAAATTTGTATACAGTTATTTGAGCAATTGTACGCATTTAAAAACTAATTACATCTGGTTTATTCTTTTGGGTTACTACAAACTTGAACTCTAGCCTTCTGTTTAAAAAGCTGAACTTTGACAAAATTCCGTGCGGATAACATTCCTTCAAAAAATTTCCATCTTTCTTCACGTATAATGGCCACAGAACGTTATTATCAAATAGTAGTTCCAATAAAATATATTTATACTTATAATGGTCCTCGGAAGCAGGAAAGCGTTGAAACGTGGAACTAATGGGCTATACTTCAATTTAATTGCAGTACAGTCGCTTGAATGATTAGAGATCATTTACATGTATTAAATACTTCAGATTATTATTTTTCGCTTCCCGAGCACTGTTGACTCGTAGCCACACGAGTTTTAATTACATTAGTGACATCTGCTCACAGTGATGTTATTCATTCCTCATCCCCAGACATTTTGACATCATACGACCCTAGACGCCATTTTAAGGTCACGTTTCAAAGTGAAATTATTGTTTAATTGGATTCTGTTAGTGATATCGTCCATAAAATTAATCCTGTCTATTAATGGTCTTTATGTTACATGCAAAACGCATGCGTCTATTTCATTAATGTATCTACAGTTTGTTATTGTCATGATTTATAGGAATTATGTGTATTATTTGTAATTATTTATAAGCAAATTTAATCTTACTTATATTGAGGTCTGTAGCATATAATGAACCTCATGTAAATGGCTTTCTCTAAGCGCCATGTTCCTGGTTCTCCTTGGTGAACGATGACACTATAGCGTCAGTTCCGTGCTGTTGTTGGTAGTAAAGCTTTTCTAATGGTTCTTCAGCGTTGTGGTGGGGATGTTTTGACGTGACAACGTCTTATAATTCGATGGAGCCGGCTGCACGCGAAAAAAAAAATTTGACTCATGCGGCGTTACCTCGCTCTGAGGCGTTCCATTTAAGGCTTGAAGTGCATGTACATGGTAAAAAAATGACATAATTGTATTTATGCGTACAGATAAATGTAACTTGATCAATTCCATTGTGATTTCCATTTACATCCATTAAAATTTTCTTTTGAAAAATGTAACCATCCCATCAGTATTTTTTTATGACATTGTCCCGTTCAACTATCGTCAGTAAATCGACTTTACAGACAACCGATTTTTTTTAATCGACCGGGTCTGTGGTTACGTGTTTCGGTTTTTTGTTTGAGTGTCAAAATTAAACGTTTTTATTTTTGGCCTGCACGCTTCAATTCTCATTTATGCATCTAATGTCCATGAACGACTTTAAATAGTCGAGTATTTCATTATTGCTTATACATTCAGATACCCGCACCAGGGATTCTCTGTCCCGAGTAGCACATAACACAAATAACTCCACACACGTGTTTGTGTGTACAAATACGAATCAAGAACGTTTATGTCACATAAAAGGATTCAGCACCAAAGCATCACTAAATCGTCGACAATAAGACAAGAAAGAACGAAATTCAATTATATTAAATATAGTATATTATATGACCTTTTGCTAGAGTCGAAGGAATATCAAAATGTTTTTGACAAGCAAGTTGGCTCCGGATCGATTAACATCTTTCTGTGAATATAAAAGTTAAGCCTATGCTAAAATCTAACCTTCATAAAAAAGGTAGAAGTTACCCTACCTTACACGTGTTTTCTTACTGGAGTTTCTTTTAGAGAACCTTTTAAATCTTTTCCCGCAAGACGTATAAGTTTTGTTTTACCTAATGTACGTGCTGAGATTGTATACAGAATGTATAATAAGTTTTTTTAGGTTGAGGCTACTTTTGACGTGTTTTTTTATGTACTGATATACACGTAAAATTATTTAATACTTCGAATACTTGTTATATTTTTTATTTAAACTAATATTTTGTACTTATTTATAAAGGGAAAACGGCAAAAGTAGTAGGCGCGAGAACATCTTGACAGTTGACACTTGATGGACGCCATTAGTGTCAATGTTTATATCATTACATATGAACGTCAATCTACACTCTATTGTTACTCCCACTATCTGCTATCGAGCATCGGGTATACATGGTGTAAAATTATGCGTATGCCTGTATGCACGATGTAAAAGTATGCGTATGCCTGTATACACGATGTAAAAGTATACGTATAGGTACCTGCTTAAACGATGTAAATGAATACGTATGCCTGCATAAATGATGTTAAAGTACGCGATATTAGCTGCTCCAAGCAAGTTTCTAGTAGGTTAGATAAGCAAAGACCAAACGCCGCTTTTAAAGTAATGGGGGACGAGATACTCTCATAGTATTCAGAACATCATCGCTTTATTTAAGTCGACTAACCTGTTATCACGTTTCGTTTGTCGTTGGTGATAAGGATCTACTTCAACCCCTATCAGTTACAACCTAGAAATATCTAAGCTGCAGATTAGCTGAAGACTAACCTGACTGGGATGAAATTCAAATGTAGGTATTAGACAAGACCATTTAATATTACGTGTGCAAGTAGTGTTGTTACGCAACGCTATTTTGATAAGTAGGTCATCTGATATGAACATATGTTGCAATGTTAACATACGTCGCGGGGCGCAAAATGCATCCGTAATCCGTTAGCAGCAGTTTTGAACATAATAAGTATAATACGAAGTTAAGTTGGCTTGTTGCAGTAAATTGACAAATAACTCTTTTCAAACCTTATCAACTAAGTGTTTATGTACGAATCAATTCATACATTTCGCGGCGGATATAGAATAGGGTAAAATAAATAATCGATAATACTAATGATTATTTTACTTATTTATTCTTCACAAAAATACATAATGTTAACAAAGTAAAATGCATCGTTTTGTAACAGGCTGGAGTCTATTAGGACAATATGTATGACAGATAGAATAAGGTAGATAAATAGAATAGGGTAAACTAAACATTCTAAACATATATTATTTAGTTTACCTAGTTACTGTAGTGCATCAAAGATATATTTCATAAAGGCACGGTTGATGGTTTTCATGCCGTAATGAGAAAGCGGATATCCTGACTAATAACGTTCATGAATACGTGCGCGGAACAACGTTTATTGAATCTTGATAACGCTTGCGGATACGAATTTCATAGTCTATCTACCTTACTATGTTTTTATTGATAATAAAATTGTAACAAAACCGAATCTGTGCAGAAAATATTTTTGGCAAACTTAATATATGTTTTATTATAGAAATAGAGACTGAAAAAAATGTATTTTTTGAAATTTTAGTCTAACTGGCTAATTGGTTATGCACGCACTACGAGCATAAAAATACGAGCATATTTTTTTTTAATTAGTGTCATTATTTACAAGTTCACAGAAGTATTAAAACGCATGTTGACAAAACTGTATAAATAATTATTATTACGGATTTTTTTTTTATAAATAACGCCACACACTCATAGCCCCACCCTAGGATACCCCGTGTCGTGGGTGCCATGGACAACACAGAAAGACATACACACACCCAGACCGAGAACAGAAATTTA
>DWJN01000493.1:0-23692 GCA_018248895.1 Carystus phorcus
AGCATACTCCACCACGCTGCTCCAATGCGGATTGGTGGAGGGGTTAGTGGCCAACCCAAGTGTCGGAAGTTTTCAAATCGCCCGAAGGCCTCCGACATGGCTTGACGACTGCTATGTTCATAGCAACCGGGACCGACGGCTTTACGTGCCCCCCGAAGCACGGAAACGCCCAAGAAATATTTGCCACGGTTTTATCTAATTACGATTGTTAATTATAATTGAAATACAGATATAAAAAGTGCGTCAATTAATCAAGGCAGAAATTCCGTCGATAAATTTAAATTTCTGTTCTCTGTCTGGGTGTGTGTGTTCTTGTCTTTGTGTGTTGTCCTATGGGAATCCTACTATGGTGCTGTAAGTGTGTAGCGTTATTTACTATTACTGTATGTTACACGAAAATGCATTTAACATTTTCTCATGATTTGGTCAATAAAATATAACTTTTTTTACACTGTTGATAACTATTCAACAGCTCGATAAAAAGACAACATTGAAAAGACTAATGTTTAGTTTAAATATAAGCAAATTATTATCGCACGCTTAATCTTGCAGTGTACACTTGGCTTAACTGTTCAAGAGGGCGTTCTGAAAGTTGCTCTCCTCCCCCAAATTATGTCGCAACTTTGGTGATTCGTATAAAAACTTATTTTACTACTCCGCTAAGAGTTTAATGCGTAAGACAGATACATGCCAATAAAATACAGATTTGGCAAAACAAGAATGGCCCGGAGCGGTGTCTTTAACTTTTACGACACTTCGCAATCAAGTAAGAGGTTATAAATCGGTGGTGATATTTTTTTCGCTGCTTTTTTTTATGGACGCCCGTTTGAAACACGTTCGTAAAATTTTCATAGCCAAATGTTGATATTGCTGTACAGAAATTGTATCTGTATGACATATTCGTAACACTTTGAGTACACTTAATATTGTTTCTATATTTTCTATGTATATCTTCCAGGCTTGCTTTATAAAAGAGATGATGTCACAAACTTTAATAGCGCCCTCTGAGAGCAAAGTCTGGCAGCCACGGACCGCTCTGTATTCTCATAGATAATAGATAAATGGTGTCTGTAGTTTGTTTCCATTCAAATAAAACCTCTATGTTATGTTTACGATGCTACCATAGTGTAAAATAACAGCGCACAAACAAAAGGCGTGCAGATTGTAAAATTGAAAATAACAGCAGAGACGAAACACATTCTTTGTCTTCGAACATTCGTCCCTTTCGTTTTACAAAGGGCGATGCAGAATAGAAGCGTGCTTTTTGTATTATTTTCTTAGTCATCGTGTTCCTCGATCGGTGAAAATTATGAGTGGCAGAGAGCGTCCGCCTCTATAATAGCCCTAGTGAATCCGGGGAATGAAAAACGTGTACGAATATTCTCCTCATTGAATCATCGTTGTGAAGAAAGCAAACTTTTGTAATTAAATGAGAAGAGAACTCATTGGCATATATAGGTTTATATACATCACTAGTGACCTGCCTTCATTTCGCTTCGATATGTATTTTACTTTGTGTACTTAAATATCAACGTCAAATTTTTAAACATATCTGTACACGACTCAAATGTAATTAAATACAATTTAAATAAAATCTTCTTTATTATAAAGGAATGACGAACCTAGTATTGAACTGCTCTATGCTCGAAATTTAAATATGGAAGAAAAAAAAATGTTTGGAAAATTAATGACAGTTCAATACTAGGCTTCTCGCCACTGCTTGAGGGCACGGAAAAAAGAGCGTTTTTATTTATAACGAGAATTAATAGAAGAAATCGCTTTGGACAGAGTAGCAGGTGGCCACACCAAAGTAATTCGTAACAATTTCATTCATGTTTGCATCGCGCGTGTCGGGTCAATGTAATAACATTCAGAATGGGATACTGTTATTATGTCATAATACCATCTATAGCGCTTGTTTGGTTGATTTGGTTCAAACGTGTTTTCCCATGAAAATGAGATATTTTACCAGTCCTTCAATTGTCTCTGTACTAAATATTACATCGATCCCTTCCTTCATTTGATGTGTAAGAAGGACAAACGAGTGAACAAACAAACGTACATACTTTCGCATTTAAAGCACTAAACCACTTATTCCTTCAAACTCATAACCGCAAAGTGAAATGTTTTATTTCATAAAGGTATTACGTGCCAACTCTATATGGTATAAAAACTTTAAATTTTTGTTTTACGAAATAACTTTTCAAAAGCTTGTTTAAACTATACTTATCCAAAACATTGATAGCAATAAAAACTTGAATAACAAAGAACATACATCGTAATTAACATTGAAAGATATTGTTATTCAAAACAATATTTTCAACATCAACATTCAGATTAACGTTGGTATATAAATAGCTTTACAGTTCAGTGGATCACAATTCGCGGCTCGGATGCAGTGATAACTACATACAATGGTTATGAAACGTGAAAAATATCCACCGCAAAAACAAAACAAAACGAAAGTTTATTTACAACAATCGCACATAAAATTAAATAACACCCATTCGCATCCGAGTAATCACTGAAGTTTGCGAGCCGTAGTGCGCGAACAATACACCCAACGGGTACAAAATACAAATAAAAACGTAACAAATATGACCACCATTATTATTTTATTGCACAGTTTGCGAAAGTGCTTGTCGTTTTTCGCGGTCGAATAAAAAACTTTTTATAAATTATCTATTGCGTGCAATAGCCAGTTATCAATATAAGTACCAAATGTAATACTCGGTTATGTTTTTAACCGGGTGCAAAAAAACGGGAGGTTCTCAATTCGATTGTATTTTGTTTGTGTGTTAGTTCATAACTTTTGCGTGGGTGTCGTGATATTGAAAATTCTCTTTACATTAAAAATCTCGTACTTGACGTGTGATTTGGTCTTGAGTTTGTGAGTTTACCCAAATAATACGCATTTACTTGTTGTATTTAACAGCTTAGAAGTCGGTTTTTCATTCATTCACATAACATAATGTCAATTCAATTCAATTCAAATCAATTCAATTCAATTCAATCTGTATTGTACACAATGATACAGGGAACAGTATTTAAAGTTATAACAGTACAATAGGCGGCCTTATCACTAAGCAGCGATCTCTTCCAGACAACCATTGGCTGGATTATAATATTTATAATAATAAGAAAGGGTAGTGCGTGTACAGAAAGAGAGAGAGAGAGAGAGAAATAAAAATAATAAAAATAAAATAAAAGAGTGCAGTCAGCAGATGGTAAAGAAGTATAAATGTAAGAAGTAAAGAAAAGTATATATATATATATATATATAAGAATATATTTATATAAGAATAAATTCACTAAACGGACATATTAATATAATATTCCTTTACTTGTTTTTTAAAGGATTCAAGGGTCTGAGCTCGTCGTATAACAGTAGGGAGTGCATTCCACAATCGCACAGCCGTTGCAGTAAAAGATTTCTTATAAAAAGTTGAAGAATAGCTAGGTGTAGAAAGAGACAGATTGAAATTGGAACGAAGGATACGTGTATCGTGTGAAAGGTGCATGTAATGAAAACGTTCCTTTAAATAGTTAGGAGTGTTTGAGTTAAACAGTACGCAGTATAGAGCAGAAAGAACATGAGTATTCCGGCGAAGCCGAATCGGGAGCCATTTGAGCTTTTTGCGATACTCGGATATGTGATCATATTTGCGTATGCCAAATATGAATCGTATTGATAAGTTTTGGAGACGCTCAAGTTTATTTAGTTGCTCCTCTGTTAGATCTAGATAACAAATGTCCGCGTAGTCAAGGATCGGTAGGAGTAGAGAGTGAGAAAGCGCAATTTTGGTTGAAATTGGAAGAAAATTGCGAAGCCTTCTAAGTGACCCCATTGCCGAGAACATCTTCCTGCTTACCTCACTAATCTGAGGCTCCCAAGAGAGCCTGCTATCCATAAGAATTCCCAGATTTTTCACCTTATCTATCAAAGGAATATTGATCCCATCGAGTATTATAGGCGGTAGAGATGACCACTCAATTTTAGAGATAAGCCTAGAACTTCCAATAACTATGGCCTGTGTCTTTTGTTGGTTAATATTTAATCCATGCAGCTGACACCAGACCGAGATTTTGGTCAAATCATCATTGAGAGTACTGATAGCCGTCGGTAAATTCTCAATTCGGCATTGAAAGTATATTTGCAGATCATCAGCATAAAGGTGGTAGAGAGAAGATAGATGTTGACTTATTGAGTTGATGTACACGGAAAAGAGTAGAGGAGACAACACGCCACCCTGTGGTACACCAGCAGCGAATGAGCGATGATTGTAGTTGCTTTTACCTAGACTAAATTTTATTTGTTTACGTTGCTCCAGTGCGGACAGGAGATGCGCTAGAAGTCAATTTGAAGTGGAAAGCTATTATAACCTCGCAGGGTCCACAATTTCGTGAAAGCACGTTTCAATTTCAAAATCAAATATGAATAATTAACTCTAAACAAAAAAGTAAAACCGCAAAGTAAAGTTGGTGCTAGTTTCTTTAATTGATCTAGACGAAAAGCAGTCACTTCCTAAACAGTTTCCCTCACCAAATTATTTTATCCCCTTTTGGAGGCGGTTTCCTCTTTGTTAAATGATTTTTATTTATCTTTGAAAAATACTCGTCGAACGATACTGTGATACGTTCGATTATTATTCGCAATTCCTAATCGCTTGATAGATTTGGAAACATCGTACATATACAAACTTACATACACACTGCAACATAAATGAGAACGGATTTATTTCGGCCGCGGGCCTCGGGCGTATTCGATCATTCCAATCGTTTCACTTTGATAAAAATAATTTCGCACAATTTTTATGATGTTGTTTTGATGTGTTACGCGCTCGCCTCTGCCCACAACATAGTAAAACAGATTTGCATTAGATTAATTATTGTAACACTTAGACAAGTGGTCGTTCCTTTGACGACTAGTCAAATCATTTTACTTTCGCTTATAATGGCGTTGGGTTCGCGGGTGCTTATCTTTACGTTAAGATCATGATTTTATCAGCGGAATTTATGGAATATCACTCTTATAACAAGAATAAATTACTAGGTCGTTAATATTATCATTGATGGTATTATTCTTTCGTAACGCTCGCTACTACCTCTTGCTTTCACCAGCCGCCGTGTCCCGGCTGGGGGCCGGGCGGCTAGTCTTTCTTGGTTTAGGGGCAGCAGTGACCACTTACGTGGCTCGTATATCCGTTTATCAACTGTTTACGTAAAACATATTTTACTTGTATTTATGACTATCTTCATCGGAGCCAAACTTATTGAGGTTAGCGAAGATGTATTATGTTGTTGTTAGTTTAGGTAACATGCTACTTAACATAATTGGCTACAGTTTTTATTAAGCTGGTGGCCATATTAGTTAGACAATAGGCAGTTTTTCTTTTTTGGCTGCGCGAAAATATTAAACGTCAAAGACTATCTGTTATGATACCGTAAATGGTATAATTGTGGAGGTAACGCAACGCCGAGCAACGTAATGTGTAGTATACTTTATATTTACTGCTCCCGAGAAAATTACAATTTTGTTGATTAAGGAATGTTGACAAATGAGAGCATGTCAATAAATGTGAGGAGCGCGAGGCCCCCGACCGACAAAACTTAGCGGTGAACTAGCGCGGGGGTTATTGTCGTTTTATTATCCTAATAAATGTTGTTATCAAATACGTAGTGACATTTACTGCATTACCGTTTTTATTGCCACTAATGAATCTACGAGTATAACGTGTGACGTGAGGAGTGACGATCACTGTTACGTAATTAACGACATAAAGATATTTGGGTCATATATTATTGTTGTATCGCTAAGTAACGTAGGTACATTATAATTATTGCTAGATTAACTACGAGTAATATCACATACATTTTAGCTTGAAGGTCTCAAGCTAGAGATATTTTAAGCACTACTTGTTGTTGCGTCTCTTGGCCTTGACGATTCCTCATCACATGGTGACCTCTCTATGACCCCACATCACGCGGTCACCCTACCAAAGCACCATATCACAAGGACCGCGTTCCAGTTTCTCTTCGTGGCTTCTACGACATGGCGAGTAAGGACTCATTTTCCATAAAGCTTCATTGTTGCGAAGTGTACTTTGTGTTTTTGATATGTCAAGTCTTATATGTAAAGAGCGTAAGGTCAATGGGTTTAATACTAGACATTCTTGGGTTCCTTCAACAACCTTCTAAATATAAGATAAAAGGAATAGAGTGAGTTAAGATGAATGTCCCAACTCGATGATTAGTAGGCTTCCAGTCCTTTCTTGGGCACCTTCCAGAGCATCATCTGACCACCATTAACAAGTCAATTTATAAACTACTCAAGATGAATCTAACAGCCACTTACACGATGGATTCATGTTCAAGCGAATATGAATAAGCACCTTCTATAAGCTCGTTAATTGGAGATAACTAGTTCAGACATCATTAGTGGTATAAGGAGAAGTAGTAGTTCAACGTTTACGTGACCGGTCGTCGACAAGATGGAGGAATCTATTAAAGTCATCCATAGTGTTCGACTGCATGATGCTCACACAGCGCCGCCAAGGGAGAGAAATATAGCAAAAGCCGCTCCCAATCTACATACATGACAAACACTATCGCTCCACCAGACGACGACGAAGAACAATACGGTAGTTATCTAGATCATGCATGTAGATACAATGTTCTATTAAAGCGCAATACAAAAAAAGAGGGAAATTAACATGGAGCAGTTATTAATTGTTTTCTTATCTAGAACTATGATCTGTTAACGATGTAAACGCTGGCCGCCGTACACTAGGCCACTCGTCCATGCTGTGGTTAATTTAAATGTCCACTAGATGTTTATCGGCGGACAAGTTATTATAATTTGCGTCAAGTTGCAACTTGCAGTGCGGCGCGGCGTCGTCGGACATGTATTATTTATTATTAGATTATGCTGAATAAACTCGTGATTTTAATTGAAGTATTAAATCCAACAGAAAGTATGCTACTCATCTATATTAGGCACTATCTAAAGTATGAAATGTTTTTATCATTTTATTAATTTAGAGGACATTTTTTGTTGTTCTATAAATTGAAAACGTTTTTAAACTTACGAAATATTAATATAAAACTTTCAAAAACAGCCGTCTACTACACATCATGTGTAAAACATTCTAGGAAGCTTGTACGACAAACCTCAAACCCATAACGAATTTTAAACATGTTCGTTATTTGCATGTAAAGTATTACAACTACATCCAAATATATTAAAACAATTGGTCCGGGAGCTCGGTGCATCTACATCGGAATAAATTAATAACTAGAGATACTAGTCACAGGGCAAGTAGGGATTAAGTCTATCGTCGCTATCGGCTATCGGTTACATTAACACCCGCCCGTAATAACCGCCCGTCATCGAACATCGGCCAGTCAAATGGACAACTTTACACTTGTTCCATGTTCTATATGTATCTGTTCTCGTATCTCATGTACCGACTTAAACATCAATTATTATATATAACTAGCTGTACCCGGTGCTGAACCCAAATTTGAAGAAACACTAGCATTGTAAAAGAACACAATCATTTGATTCTGTTAATAAATTCAAGTGCTGATGGATGAATATATGTTTGATCGATATATATATATATATTCATCTATATATATATATATATGCATATTTTTGGTACCAAAACCATTTAATTTTTAACGAAGTTGCTAAGAACATTAATGCCTTATCCCCTACCATTTATATGTCCATAAAGTACAAATAAACAAATCAACATTAATTATTTTATATAATGTATAGGTATGTACTTAAATTTATGTTCAAAAATAATAATTATATGTACTTGCATTTGTTTATTTCGAATTTAGAGTACTCCTGCAACATTACATGATGTCTTATGTTTAAACAGCCTCCGGACATTTTAATGTGCGCTTTACCTATGTTTGGAAACATAGACAAAACAAGTTTTCCGAAGTGTAAATAAAACGAAGTGGATAGGTACCCTGTACCAACCAAGGCACTGTTGCGATTAATACCACTCCTAAATTCCGATTATCAAAACAACGACAAACCTATATTTCAAAGTTCTATTAATTTAGATATGCACTATCGATACTTAGCTATAATTTCGAAGTTCGAGTTAGGTATACGAATATAATAGATATGACAACTAGTTTATGTTCATTAATCTTTGAAGTAACAACGCTAATATAATAATATAATAAGGTTATTGATGGGTTTGATTAGGTTTGAGGGCATGTCTCAATATAACCTAAGAAAGTATATACAAGAAAATTGATAACGACTGTATTTTTGCGCTTCAAAAAACAAAGATAGGCTAGAGATTCGACACTAATAGCACCTATAAGTTAGGATAAAGTTTGTGAACAAAAACGGAGCTTTAGCAAGCAGTTAAAGTATAAATACATAATGTTACAGAAACAGGTTGAAGTCCATGAACTTTCCTATTTTTATGACGCATTTATCTTTATTTATATGTAGATTGATTCTTTTTATTTATAGCACTTCACAAAACGTACGGAGATAAGTATAAACTCACATTTTGGCAGTTAACACGTAATATTTTACTGGCTTCAAAATTTATGATTGATGTGATGGGAAATCCCTTCACTCTATATGATAAGCACTGTACGTGCGTGAGGTTTCATCTGTTGTTCAGAAAGACTATTATTAAAATATTAACGAGCATTCAGGAGCGTTTTTTATGTAACGCGTCACAATGTTCAGATGGACATCAAAGACATAACTCGATACCAAATACACCTAACATAAAACAGAGACATTTCGATAAAATTCAAAAATATATACCATTAGCTGATGAGATCAAAGAAATGTGGCATCAAGATATTGTTAAAATAGTTCCAATAATAATTTCCTCCACATGTATAATCCCGAAGATCCTAGAAATAGCATTAGACACTCTCGACCTTCCAAAGACTTCGTATAATAAACCTCCAAAAATCTATTGTCCTAGATACTTGTTCCATTATCTGTCGATTATTAAATCCTTCCAGTAAAATAAATAACCACCTTTACAGTAACCAATAGTTTAAAGAATATTCACTTGGCTCAGTCCCGTGAATGTTACTTAATTAAAACCGGCTCATCGCCGAGAGCTTTACCACCAAACAAGTTGGCTTCTTTCGCCGGCATGGGATTGGGGTCAGTATTGTA
Organism: Carystus phorcus; assembly: GCA_018248895.1. NCBI lineage: Eukaryota > Metazoa > Arthropoda > Insecta > Lepidoptera > Hesperiidae > Carystus > Carystus phorcus. The sequence goes on from DWJN01000493.1 coordinate 9,179, forward strand.
GGCGATCACAATGCGGCAAGTGTGAGCGTGCGATCCACTGACCTTCTGGTAGAGGAAGGGCCTGGTGAGCGCCAGGTAGCGCTCCAGCGCCATGGTGACGGCGATGCAGACGCTGCCGACGCCGAACACGCGCAGCACGACGCGCGCCGCGCAGTACGCCCGCGTGCGCCGCGCCCACGGCACCTGCTCCGACACCACCATCGCGCACATCATGCCCACCTGCACACACACATACACACAAACACATACACATATGTAAATACAAAAACCATTTTTGATATAGCACCCTGCGTAACCATACATACTTTACATACCTGGACGGCTCAGATTGAGTTTATAAAAAATGTAAGTATCTTGGTTGGAATCACATTACTTTTGAACTTATTTTAAAGCGACTAATAAAAAAATGGAGGAGGTTCTCGAGGAGGTTTTTGATGATCTTTTCTACATTAAAAAACGGATGCTTGTCATGTGGACCTATTTGATTTTGAACGACATCTGACGAATACTTTGTAGATTGTGCTTACTAATGCGCATTTACTTGATACGACTTTGAAAATCGGAATATTTAATTTGGCATATACTTATACCTAATTGCAGTCTGTTTTTTTGTTCAACCCAGATAACCACCACACCTATTCATACAATTACCTTCGCTGTTACTGTAAGTATTGATAGCAGTTGTATCACAAATGGGGAGCTTTATACAAGGCGTGAATACAGCACGAAGGTGCTGCTTTATTATTTGATATTAGGATTTAAGTACGCAAGTTAGGTGCATACTGAAAAAGTTTTTTGGTAATTATACGTATAGATATAAATTTTTAAATATTTATCCTCGTAACTGACCAGGGCCACGAGATCGTTGGCAGCTAACGAAGTGAGCAGCAGCAGATGTTTCCTGTTCCTGACGCGCCGCTCGCCGCGCCTCAGCACCACGATGGCGGCCGCGTTCCCGACGATACCGATCGCGTACACCAGCTTGGCGACCAGCCCGAAGGCGCCGGAGCCCCTCGACGCCGCCCTCTGCACGCACGTCGAGTTGGTCACGTTGTAGAGGGCGCTCGGCACGTTCAGCGTCGCCGGCGTCGAGTTCATGTAGTACGACACGTTGTACACCTCGTCGGTGGTGTTGGCCAGCTCGTACACGAGGTCCATGTTGATGTGTTTTTTCCTCCGTCCTCAGGCGAGCGGTCACTTCATTGACAGTCGGTGAGCGTCGCGCCCGCGGAATGTCGTCGGTAATTCGCGATTGTCTCGACGATCATCGTCACCTGCTAGGAAAGGAGCAGTGATTTACTCACAGATTTATATAGACTCCTACCCATTGAATTGTAAATAATGAATTTTAATTAGTTTTATTCAACTACAAGTATTTTTCTATGTGTGATATTTACATTAACATTCAAATAAAGAATTACATAGATATTGCAACATACTACTCGTTTAAGGTAATTGTAATTTCCAAAAGAACTAAAGTTTACAAAATGTTATTTTAAAATGTTTCAAGTAACTTTTATAAGATGTCACTCATCAATATAATAATTATTTCAGTAATAGGTAACAAAAAATGTGACATTTATTAAAATCTTGAGTAGCTCTTGATTTTTGATTAAAGATGCACGGTCCTACATAGACCTCATAAATAGCAGCGTTTATTGAATAATAATGAGGAATCAGTGTTCGCAAACTTCTCATAAGAATGAGCATTTGTTAGTGTATACATATGTATATTTATAAGTTACGTTAATTGCTGCGATATAGTTACCTGTTACAGGTATTTGATAAAAGGGCGATTCACTAGAAGGACTTGAATAAACGAAACTTACGTCGAGTAATTTCATACAGTGGAAAATCAAAATTAATTTTACAGCCGACAATTAGTAATTATTATTGCGATCTCGTCATATAAAGCGCTTACAGCTTGACGGCTGGTGTAGATCGTTATAGTAATGGACCGACATCGACATTCAGCTGGATGAATGACCGATGATGGCAAAATCTCTTGAGCGCTTCCGTAGCCTTTGGATCAGTTATAAAATAGACAGGAATTATTATTTGCTGCTGTAGTACAAACCTTCGCTTAACTTTTATTTACAAAAGGTTGAACTAAAATTATTTTGTAGTCGTATTACTGTTTTTACATGTGTCTTCGTTGCCTGCTAATTTTTCAAGAGTTTTTTTTTAGTATTCACGGTTTCATAGGATAACACAAAAATTATTTTAAACGTGTGCGTCTCCTTCAGTAGTTCTTTGGTCTGATTAAGCGTTTCTTCTCATTACTGAGGAGTGCATTACTGATTGATATGACGTGCTGCATCTTAATTTGACAATAAACATGCGGGACTCCAGCAACCACTTAACGATCATGTACAGTTACCAATATCATCAAGGAAAATTGAATTGACAAACATTATTTATCGACGGGATAATAAGCACTCTGCGAAGTGGGTAACATGGAAATAATGGATGATTGATTACATGAAGTGGCCAGAGATAGCGCCCCGGCATCTACTGTACGCTTGCAAATTGTACGCTTTATTCATGAAAAAAAAATCTACATATTTCTCCACCCCTTTTAGCGCAGTTCCAATTGACAGATTTGGAGGGTTCTTCTGTCGGGAATAATGAATCCTTAATTACATTTTGACAGGAAGATGACATCAACATTATATACAAATCGACTGATATTACACAGATTTCTTTTAGGACTTATGATTTCATCCAAACCTATTAATTTTATTATTTTGCTACCAGTCCCATCGCGAAACGCATAAGAACAACTTGAGCAACAGTTTCAGTTTACAAACCGAGTAACATACAGCAGTACTGTGAGTATGTTATTTTGCGATTTTACTTATCACGAATACAAATTAACCATAAATCAAGCGCAGGTCCGCATGCCGTCACCACTCCCGGCGCCTGCAACGTGTCGAGGCTATTTATCACGGCACTACATTGAAAAGGATGGGACACTTGTACGTCTTAACACTCGTGTTTTTCTACTTGTATTTGTATTTCTATTGATATGGGAATGCAGTCCGCCTTCCGTCGAGTGCACCCCTTAAGCGAGCTACTTCCAGCGAATTGTATAAAATGTTATCATGAAATGACGTGCGTTTGTTACATTTTAGGTGAAATACTCGTTGTAAATATTTTAATTCTTTACTAATTACAATATTTTCTTCAACTTACAATTTTTGAATTGTTTTGAATCGACTTCAAATGAGGAGGAGGTTCTCAAAACGACTGTATTTTTTATGTATGTTACTTGGTAACTTTTTACTGGGTCTACCAATTTGAATGATTCTTTTTATATTAGAAAGCTGGTGTTATGTAGTTCCATTTAAATTGCGCGAGATCTGAGGAATAGTTTTTGAGTAATCACTAATAATGCGTATTTTAATTGGTTTCAACTAGTAAGTTTTCTTTTTAATATTACCTTTGCTTTCCATGTAGGCACCTCTAGTTTAATGTTTTAATATGCACGATTTAGCCGAATCGTATCCTATTATTATGGAATATTATGTGATTTATCCGACGTACGAGCCTATAACACATGAACTGCTTTTAAACTTTTTCAATCTAGTGAGTTACAAGAAAATCAATAATAATAATTAATAATGTAGTCAAGCTTTAACTTATAATTTATAAAAAAAAAACTCTTAGACATACTACCTACATTTACAATTCTGTATTCATTCCATTGACATGTAATATAGGACATATAAAACCAGGTGAATGAGCCTTAGTTTGGTAGCTCATGCACATTGTTGACTCCCTCGCGGCACCGCCTCAAAAATGTATTCGATAGAACACACTCTACTGAAGTGATGCTTATAATATAACGACACTTACAGATTCCATCTCCACTTCTCATAATATGTACGTCGTAAGTAATAACTAAGGGTTGATTGCTTTATGAACATTAATATTTCGGTGACGGAATTCCTATCTAAATACAGCTGCTACCAATTCGCGCAGTTTACGATAACATTACGGTATAAGTATATATGTAAATAGTGATATCCCCTTCTCGAGAATTTGAATTTAGAATGTAAATAGGTATGTGTATTTCCACTTAATATAATTAGGTATCTACTAATATTATTGTAATTATGTGCAGATAAATAATTATTACTATTACCTACTTATTACGTGCAACCAGACCCGGCTACGCGTTGCTGTAACTAATTATAACATACACAATTTAGCCGAATAATTACCTTACTCCGCCATCTGTTAGAATCTTATGGAACTAATGCTTTGTAAAATATTTTACTTAAACTTAATTAAATAAATTGAGACGTAAGCTATCCTATCTTACAAGTTGCATCAAATTGCATACGGTGTAGAAAATTTGATTAAAATCGGTTAAATAGTTTAGAAGTCCATCGCGCACAAACATCGTGATACGTTATTTATATATAATTATGAAGATGATCAAGCGATCTCCTGAGATATTTACCGTGCTAGTAGTGTGAGCATTTATGATGCAAATTATATTATAATTTCATTACTCTTATGATATATTTTTAGTTATTGTTATAATTTTTTCCAGTGCCTACTATATATCTGACAACAGTGAAACCGGGCCGCAGCCTTCATTTATAATTCTATCCACAGTTTAAGGCACTTTCTTATAGATCTCAAATAAAAATGGGTACGACGTAATTTATGCTATAATTGTCAGAACTGTAACAAAGTAATATCGAGTATCGGGACGTACAATATCCTAAGTGGTAGATAAACGTGACTTGCATGTTTTTTTCCCGTCACGTTAAAAGGTTTCTGTAAATTAATAATTAGTTTAACAAAAATTGCTGTAAGTTGGCAAAATTAAATCAAAATAAGATAAATTTCATCGTTTCAAAATCGATTAAATCTTTCGACGCAGAAAGTAACAGCCGTGAAAGGTCAGTCATTTTTAAACGGGTATTAAGGGGCAGGCACCGCTTATACGAGTGTAATACATAATTATTACGAGTTAAAGAAATAGATTCCATCAAAACTCGAATATGTGAGCAATGTTAAGTGTTATCTATACTAATATATAAACTATATACTAATATATAAAGCTGAAGAGTTTGTATGTTTGTTTGATTGATTGTTTGGACGCGCTAATCTCAGTAACTACTGGACCGATTTGAAAAATTATTTTAGTGTAAGATAGTCCATTTATGGAGGAAGGCTATAGGCTATATAAAATCACGCTAAGATGAATAGGAGAGGAGCAGGAATAAAAATATTACGAAAACGGCAAAATTTAGAGCTTTCATTACGTGCGCTGAGTTTGTTTGAAAATTGTTACCCTTTAAAAGTTCTAAATAAAAGTCCGCGACGGCTTTTAAAGTTAACCCACTATAACAATTTTTATGGTTATCAAAATAGTAATATGATTTCAATCAATATGTAATAATTTATATCGCAAAACAACGTTTGCTGGCTCAGCTAGTTAAGTATATTTGAGATAGATAATATTAAATATTTCCTGTATTTCTAACGTTCCAATATAATTACATTAGATAATTATCCGTATGTGGTGGTAGTGTACACCTAATTAATTAGCTGAATTTGCAAGTGAACTATTTTAAGTGGTTTAAAATTTCTGGTTTTTTCCTCCGGCTTACCCCAGCATAAATAGGCTAAACATACGTATGTGTAATTTTTGTAAAGCCTATGATAAAATAGGTAGTGTCTATCGAGACATTTTAGGTATTGCTGTAACATTGCTATAGACTACTAGAACAGAAATAAATTTTAACAATAATAGTGTTCTATAAAACAGGTATAATGTTACTGAAATTGTTAGTCGTAAAATAGTTTTCCTTGCACGAAATTAATAAATTTGACAATGACTTTGGCTTTATTATACGTATAACTGTACGACGCAGAAGTTCATGAGCACCATCTAAACTAAGTATTTGCAATTATAGTTATTTCGATGTAAAAGTAAGTAAATAAAAAATACACTTAACGTCACGTATATGAGTAATCTTTGTATTTTTATAAAACGTATAACGACATTTATCTTTATGCTAAAATTTGTGATTTCTACGTTAAGTGGAAAGTTATAAGTATACATGCGGACTCTGAATATTTTGTAATGGTCTCCTGTAAAATTTATCATGTATAGTTAGAAATATCTGTCATATAATCTTTTACTTTCTTATCAGAAATGTAAGTACCATTATACCTATTTTAATACACTACAGAAGGATCATTATGTTTCGGGTACGACAATTTTCCCTGTGAGCGGGTATTCCATGTATCAGGAAAGAGAGTAGATCGTATTAATTAATATTAGGTATATTCCTTCACAATTTAAATAGATTGTCATAATTTTATAGCAAAGACGAGAAGGCCTAGATGTCTCAGACCCTAAGCGGTGGTTGGCTGACGACGACTGACAAGATCAATGTGGAGAGGAGCGGATAGCTAGAACCTTGTTCTCCGCGATGCTAAAAGAATAAGCATCAAAGGTCGATCAAGTTTATGATTGAGTAAATTTCAAAAAGTACATAATACCTAACGCTACTGTGATAACTGAATAGTGGCTTTACGTGACACATACATACTTAAGACTGTAAATATGACTATTTTTATTTATCTCTTATGTAAATTAATACGACTCGTGTGACGCAATGTTCATTAAAGGCCGCCGCCGCATCCTTGTAAGGGTCCTGAGTTCGATTTCCAGCGAGGCAGGAATCTTAATGATAAGTTTTAACTTCTGTTTTCCTTGTGTGTGTAGTATTATTATCATTAATTATATCTATTATAGGTACAGATCAATATCATAAATTGAAACAGGTGTAGCCCCTTGTCATTGTTAATTCAAATACTGAAAGGGAAATTATCAAGTGTTAAATATCACGTGAAACAATAATTCTACCTGATATTAAATAATAAAGGTATAAATAACCGTAGAATGTTATAATAACTATTTGAATTTGTAAAAAAGGTTAGTGTTTAGCTTTATAAATTTTTATTTTTGTTAATTATATTAAATTCAGAAAATTAATTAAAATCTATATTATTATTATGCCAATTGTAGATAAATATTTTGCCACAATAACGGTCAGAGAGACGACATCTCTCGAGTAGAATGGTTCAATTATTTAACTATTATTCGTTATAATATTTTAAGATGTCTAGAATAACATTGAATGTATGAAGGCCGTTTTTTAGCTCTACAATTACGTTACTGTCTGAGAAACCTCCGCGAGTCCGGAAACTTGCGGCTTTTATATTGTTTGTATAAATAAATTATTTATTTGTGATTGTGGAAAATAACTTATACATTGAATTAAATAAAACTATGTTCACTGCGCGAATAAAGTTTTTTTTTTATTGAAACAAATGTAGCTGTGTAGCGATGTGGTAGGTCGGTAATGACTTTTTGGACATGGACAAGATGTGTGTCAGGTGAATAATTTTGACGAATTACACGTCGTTAGTGTATTAGTTTAATAAAAATAAATATGTATATTTACCTTTAACATGAATGTATTCACATTCGAGGGCAGGGCGTGCAGAATACAACAATATCTTAACACGACTGTTACACGTTTAGAATTTTCTAAAATTCACTTTCCAAGTTTTACAAATATTTTTATCAATATATATTTTTTTTTATATCAAATTGTGTTTTTTTTATTTCAAAAAAGTTGGCTAGTCGGATGCAACGTGTTCGGGTGGCGGCTCCGGTCGGCGGCGCGGCGGGCGCTCCACAGTGGATTCCGCGCGAACTGGACCGATCTGTCGGCGGCCGCGGCACCTCGCCACCGTCGCCACGCGTTGCTTATAAACAAACAAACAAACAACTTTGTTACCCCGCAGAGTACACCACAAACAAATGCGCCGCGGCCCCGCGCCGGCCGGCGAGGAATCCACGTCCACACCCGCAGATATTTGTGTTGGATGGATTTTTGTGACTGTGACCAATATGTTTCGCTAAATAGATAATAAAATACCACGTACAGCCCAATCACACTAGCTAAGGACAATCGCACCCAGACCGAGAACGTTAAAATCATCGTTTAAATTTCGGCCTCATTGAGAATCGTACCCAGGACCCTTCGAATCGTGGTCCGGCGGGGTAACATATTGGGTAGCATTGCATTACGCAGGTCGTTAAAATTAGTTATAAAACAAGACTAACACTGAAAAGAATAAATTCATTGTAAATTGTTATACTATTTATAATACAAATCAATTGAGGTTAATGAGGAGTTTCTTTCGCCGTTTCTACTCCTCGATGTAAAAGCATCTTTCCGAAATGGCGGTAGAATCAAAAAATTACGTGCATAAGTGTATTGAACATTAGTAGGTATTAACCGACATGAATAAATGATTTTGAATTCGAATGACAGAAAAAAGAAATATTTCAAAATCAGTGAAAAGCATTTCTAGTAATTGTATATAGTTGGACTTAGGTCACACATACACAATGTATTAATGCATTGTTGTTATTATATTGCGATAGATCAGCCATGTTGTACCAAGTTCAGCTTCAGTTGGCTGGAGGCCATCCGGAAACCGTTTTGGTCAATAGTTGTTAAGGTCAAGTCCAGTAAATATGGTGCAGTTGAACCGACCGCCGGCATGCGGCACCGTGAGCCGCGGCTACGATCTGACGATCGTTAATTATATCCAATATGTTTTGGTTATTTTTTCCACCTTTTTGCTGAACAGTATCATCGTAGTACTTACGTACTTAGGTACGGTTAGAAAACAATGAGCTTCAGTACTACTCTTCGCAAAAAAATATAACGTCATGCTGTGGTAGAAAATTAATTTATCCTCATTAGGTATATTTGCTGGTTGTAACTTTTCCTGCTGACGATGAATGAGACATGAACGAGAAAGTAGTTATATTGTGATCTATGTAGACTACGCGCTGCGAGCCAGCAGTCGCAGCCGCGCAGTTACGACATTGGTTCATTGTTGGAGCAGGTGTTTATTTGCTGAAATCAGAGACTTAAGAGGCATCATTAACATCATCATCATCTTTCCAAGCATAATATTATAGAAAGCTATTTGGCTTCTACAATATAATAATGAACACGCATAAAAAGCGAACACCTTACTTACGTGAATAGTCAGCATCTTATACGTAGACCTAAGTGTAAGCCATTTGCCAACAATCTTAGTGACACCACAGTTTACTTTTCTATACATGTTTACATACAACATGTACATTTATATAGTTTGCTCACAATGCCGAGATCATCAACATAACTTGGATATCTCTACAAAAGAGAAAGCTCCTCATAAGTTCCCTTTGGCTGGTTGCTGGTTGTTGGTTGCTTGTTTGGAAGCTGTGATACTTATCCAAAAAATCCAGTGCCCTGTTATCGTGACTGATGATGCAGTTCTCTTACAATTTCTTTGTAACTGCTACTACTATGCCGATTACTTATGTCGTTAAGTTATTATTAAGAAATTGTTATTCGTATTTAATTTGTTATCCGATTTGATATTAATCTAACGACGATTTGAAGTTAAATCAACAAATTGCAGACAATAGGAGCTAATTTGAACATCGAATAACGAATTACGAAAATAAACATAATAAATAGCTAACAACATTTCGCTAAAGTAAATCTTATTAGCATCTGAGTAAATTTAGCTCTCTTACATTTAATACGACAACACGAATAACACATCACTAACACATAACCCGAGAATAAACATTTTTCTCATGTGTAAAATCTGACCGGGAATCGAACCCGGAACAGTGAAACATTACGCGTTAAGGAACATACATACGTGACATCAATTTTGGTGTAAATATGAATTCAGAGCTTTCTTTTAAGTTTTAAGAGCGTTTTAGCTGTTTAAATCTACCGACTCCCGCAAGTTCAATATCAAATTTAATATTTCCGAAGGACTTTATGATATTCGTCTACAAAGTAATTAGGAACATGCAAGATCATTCTGAAGTACCTGTAGGGTCTTATTATTGAAATCTAATCTCTACATCGTGACAGAGAATTCTAACGTTAATGAATTTCCAGGTATGTAAAAATTTGGGCTAAACATAAGGAAAAATGGGTAATGAATAAAGACTGGCATAAAAGTAACATTTAATTCAATTGATTGTATTACATTTTATTATTTCTTTTGCAGGACCATGTAAAAATATAATAAAGTTTGACATATTTTAGTTCATTGACCTGCCAACTAATTAGTAAACAGTGTTGAGGGTTACGTTGTTTTGTTGAGGAAAAAAACAACCTCGAGTATAAAAAACTACAGTTTAGACTTCTTTACTCCCTGAACAAAGAATGTCGTGCTAACGATCTTCATAATGACTTAATCCAAAACAGATGAGAGTACAGATGAGATACTATGATGAGAAATACTTTGCAAATGTTTATTTATTAATTTGGGGTAAACCCTGTAATGATACATGTACCTAAATGATGTTGATTAAATAGTCTTTTTTGAATTTTCAATTTGTCATTAATCAAATTTCATGAGCTGACCGCTGTGGATGTGTTAAAAAGTAAAACTTATGTGTCATCCAGCGCTGAAGCCCCATAAAACCTATTAGATTAAATTCTTATTTTCTATAATAATTAAGTAATATTAAAGTAACGGAAATATTTAAAAAAGTCTTTCAAATTACATACTTTATCCAAAATAATCACTCAGCTTCATTTTCCTCGTCCATTCGGATCGATTCCGAGCAACCTAAATACCACCACAATAAACGCTTAATTGTGATCGCAAAGATACACGTAGCAGCTATTCTGGGAACACGGATCTCTTCCTATCTGTCACTGCTGGTACTGTAATTACCCATCGACTACTATCTGCAGTGGCGGCCGGTATCGACCGGTATCGCGTGTATGACTCCTTATCGTCGAAACAATTACTATACAATTAGAGCGACAGATAAAATTCTAATGAAATTAAAGTTTGGGGCTTCCTATATCTCTGTTTTGCGGGTTTATCCCGTCACGTGTAACGCTAGATAGCTCTAATTTTCCCAATAAAGAATAGTTAACATAATAAGATAACATTAATACCTAAAAAAAGTTGCCATTGACTCACTTACCTATGAATATTTATTGTCACATCCTCTGAGCCACTTCCCGATATCTTAAGACTCAAAAGCAAACACACTGATACTTGCATACAGTCAACATAAATATTAACGAATTGGTAAGTATCATCCTCCAGCCATCAAAAGAAGGCGTGGTGAGATATAAAATTAAACCGCTAGAGGACTTTCTGAACCTAAAATAGTGTAAGCCTTCACATTACTTTTCAAAATGTGGTACTTCCATCCTCATTCTCCGTGGACTAGAAAACAAGGAATGACTGACTCAAAATACAAACAACTAAAATATCCTACAAAAACAAATGGAATCCGTTATGTTTTGTAATTATGTGGATAGCCAACGGAGCGATGAGTTATGGTTGATCGAGAGCTTACTATAATTTCTTTGTGACATTCAAATAATTAGCATGACCGATATTGACCGACATTCTTTAAGAATTAACTTCGCTGTTTTTGTATTAAGTAGGCTATTATTGTGTTCACAATAACAATATACACGTGGCCTCTAAAATATATATAATTTCCAAACAAGTACTATCGTAAAATTTTAAATTGTGATGATCACTTACAGAGGTACAGTAACTTTTCAACTTGTGCAATAATAAAATTTACAATGGAAAATCTTTATTGGCAGTACAAATTATTCAATGCTCTTAATAGCTAGGAGGTTGTATCAAATGAGAACTATCATTCACTGTTGTTTGTCGAAGGGGAGCCAAATCCACCTGAAACAATTGGCTACAAGTTTCCAAGTTCCATTGCCCTGGTCCAGTTGGCTCTTGCGCGCCTCTATATGGATCCTGTGAAACATCGCGCCAGCGCCGAATTTACACTTTACAAAACTTATCTACAATCTTCCCAAACATTAGAACAGTTACTTTGTATTTAAAAGTTGAATGTATCTCGGCCAAATCTTAGCAATTTGTAAATATACACATAATATATATACATTTCAATTAGAAAATACTTTTTTATTTTCTGTTCCAAGGGTTCCCTTCAATACTGTTTTTGTTTTTATTACGAGTACATGCTTTTGGCATATTTATTACGTTCTGCGATTTTTTATTTATAGTTGCATTATGTTATACTTAGTTTTTGGTTACGTCTTTATAAGAAAGGGATCAACATAAAATACCTGTTATAAAAAGCAATTAGTGGATCAAATTGAGTGGTTTGACTTTGTAAATGATATTTTTTTTATTTTTTAACTAATCGACATTGACAATTGATTTTACTCGATGGACTTAGGCTCTCTTCTGCGATGATGTGTTAAAACTCAAGTCTCAGTTGAAATCCGGCCAGAAACCCCAAATTTCACATCACTATAATGGATGAAAGATTTTGTTTTGTATGTTGTTTAAAGTATGAGATCATCGTATGTGGAATCTGAATGGAAAAAGACAAATTCCAGATATGCCTAACAAAAGGCAATGACAAACCATCAGCGCCGCCCGAGTCCGACCCTGGCACGTTGGCACAAGTTTCAGCTCGTCTTGGGCGCCATCACTTCAGTTGTTTCGCAAACAATAGCGAATTCGTTGCCTTTTCTGAACGATATCCATTGCTCGCTTCCTTTACCAATAAGGAGACCCCTCCCTTATACAGCGCACCTTACAGCCGCTATAGTCAGTCACCGTATCATACATTATGTTTTATTACAATCATCTAGTTGGTTAAGGTTGCGCCCGCTATTAGCATAAGTGAATAGTAAAACTGCGCGATACTGGTATTCGTAGCAATGATTGTTAAGGTGTTATCTGATATTGTTCTGGAGTACGAGTACATCCCGATCCCAATCTTGTAGCACCTTTGTCTCGGTGCAGGTACTTGGATTTCTTTTTATTATTCAAGCGATATTCGCTGCGCGATCTGCGACCACGTTACCGGAATACGAATGTCATAATATTAGGTGATTATTAGCAGCGCCCGCACATTGAACAGTGACATCTATGCTCGTTGTGTATATATTGCTTAAAGAAAATATGTTGTATCAATAATTATGTATATATGTTATACTTATATTGCGCTGGCACGTTTTGTGTTCTTACTTTATTACACTATATTTAACAATGAAACGTCGTTATAGAAGTTTTATCATATACTTCTGCGTCGTATTATGAATATATGATAGTCAAAACGATTACAGGCAACAGACTATAGGGTCACATACTAATACATAATAGTTCCGAATAATTAATAGTTGCTGAGAGGAGAGGAAAGGCTCCTTTCTGTAACGAGCCCGGTTCACGGAGTACCTTCGTCAGCTGCAGCAAGGTACAATACACCTTCCTTTTAGAAGGTCCACTTTCAGCTTCAACCCGTTGGTATTCGTCATTACCGGTGTTTTATATATGTATGTTTGGACCACTACCGCCCTCTTTTAAAAACAATGTAAATTGTTTATGGCGTGTTGTTTATTGGCGTGGAGTTAGTGATGTCGTAAGTATTTGAAATACGCTGCTGATTTGGTGACTGCTTCTGTTTTAGGCTACTTATCAGTTATGTCAGGTTGTACTATTATCATTAAACGTTTTAAAAATGTATATTATCACACATATTTTTGTCTACCACTTTGCCTCTTAAATGTAGTGAGGTTTCCCCTGTAATAGGAGACAGATGTTATTATTACAATTATTATGGATATTTAGTGTATTGAAGATGAAATGTGCAGAATGGAACCACAAACACAAATTCGTGTGATGATTTGACATATTTATTACAAGCAGTAGGTATCTAGGTATTTACCGGCGAAGCAAAGTTACAATGTAACGTATGAATGAAAAACCGCAAAAGCAAGTGATGCCATTTGCAGATATCAATAACTATACCACTCACACGGAATTACTAATAAAACGTTGCACTACCAAGGATACCTCCGAAATGGATGTGGCATCTGGCCATATTGTGCGTTTCAATCGCCGCCGCGACGCGCCCCAACAATCCTTGACAACCATTCGGTTGAGTTTACAATACAATACATTACAAAACTCTTTATTGTACACCAAAAACAATACATACAAGGATGGAAATGATGTAGGTGCGGTTTCGTCTAGATTTCCGCAACTATAGCATATATTTACGACGAAACACCTTTTCAGATAACGCTGTAGAGTACAATAGATGTTTTTGAACATGAAGAAGAATAGGTATATTTCAGCATTATTCCGATATGTATACCGACATGGAACAATATCTCTTTTGTGATCGCGTTTTTGATTCAGTAAGGCAAAATAGGTGCTTCTCTTGTAGTCAACCATCAATGTCAGATTGACACTAAATAACTTGTGGAATACAAGAGGGCTAGTACTGCAATATGAGAGCCTGCGTAATTTAAACGTATAGGCATAGACTATTAAGATGGGTTTTGTTTATCCAGACATTTGGTATTGCTATAGGATTACTAGATCAGTAACTGAATTTAATAACAATATATTATTGTG